>JAAAKQ030237363.1:0-11162 GCA_010016005.3 Zanna intricata | reverse complement strand
TTTCACCAGTAAAACATGTTCTGAAATTTGTTCTTTGTAAATTATTTTGTATACATATATGGATTATAAATTATAACCATGTATATAAAAAAACCTGTTATCGATCATTTCATATCCACGACATATAATTACACTGAAAACAATTTTTTTAGTTTTTCCCTATTCATAACACTTATAAAGGTGTAATCATTTAAAAATCACGAATTAATCTTCCTGTGGGAGGGAGTTTATCCACGTATCTCTTCTTTCTTAATTCTTTGGAGTGATATCATATTAAGTCGATTAAAAATCAAATACTCGCCACAGGCAGGCTATGAATTAACGTCATTAGCCATAATAACAGATAAAATTACGGGTAGAATAAAATTATAGGAAGAAACAAATGCAACATAAGGAACAATTTATCCTCCAAGAAAATAAAATAAATACACGTGTTTTATTTTATTTGTTTTTTGTAATGTTATTCAATGCCGTTTAACTGACTTATTTTCAGCTTAATATTTTTGTTTTAAATACACGAAAGTTTTCTAAATTTTGTAAAACCACATTTATTTTCTTTTAAACAGAAACTTATTTGGAATAGAATCTAAATTATTATACGAATATTATATAGATTTGTGTTAGATTCAGAAAACTTAGTAATTTTCAGGGAATAATAAACAGTGAAAAATTAATAGTTAATACTTGTTTATTTTGCTTCTTTTAATAATCCGTTTTAAAAGTACTACTTTAACTTAAAATCTTTCTTGTTGTAGCGAAAAACCGATATGTGTTCATTTACTTAATTCTTAATTAGCCAACAATAACCCAGTTTAAAACAAGTGTAGCATTCCCGTAGGAGATTTGGTAATTTTCTACTTAATAAAGTGGTGTAATAATTGTTCCTAGTATATAAATCGTTTTTATTATTTAAAGGGAATGCTTGTACTTTACTTACTATAAGTATTGGGAATTAATTAAATTTTTTGTTTACCTCTAATTGTTTAATGGTTTTTTTTTTGTTAGATTAGTAGAACAATTTTTTTTTGTTTAATCTCCGGAACCACCGTTAAGGTATATCTTCAGAGGATGAGATGAATGAATTGTAGTGTGTGTGAAAAATGCCATGCCTAGAACGATGTTTATTAGAGATAGTTATGTTTATTAAGATAGGTTAATTGTTATTATTATTATTATTATTATTTAACTCCAATTAATTATATTAACTGTTTTATATTAATTAATGTTGATATTAAATGTAATAATTAATGATGTTACATGAATTAATTATAGTTTTTTTTATTAATTAATGCAATTTATTATAATCAATTATATTTGTATCTTTAGAAATAAATCTTATTATACACTTAATAACTTATACGTATAATATTTCCATAATTGTAAGGATTCCGTTTTACATCTAAAATTTTATTTTTTCTACTTTATATAACATTTTAAATTTAAAGTTTATTTTTTTAGAATAGGGGTTGTTAGTTACTAGCATCATTCAATATTGTTTACTACGTTTCAATAAAAACAAAATGTTAGCGTAGAAACAAAATGTTATTATCTGGGTACACATCATTTGGATTCATATATTATTGATATAATAGTAATAATCCTTATTTTTTTACATCATTTAGATACGAATATTTTATCTCGTAATATGAAGTATGATTCTTTCGGCCAGAAATTTCAATAGATGTATTATTAGTCTTATCTGAACTCAGTTGTAATAGAGGATGGTTAATTATGTAAAAGTATTCAGGAGCTGTAAAAAAATAAGATTTAAAAAAAAAAATTTTAATTATTTTTCATTTGTGTATTATAAATAATTCTTAAGATATCCAATTAACAATTTATTACACAACAGGATACAATTATGAACTCCGTTTACTGATCCATTCAACGGATTAAAAATGAAATTAAATAATTATAATATATTGGATTAAAGTAAAATAATTTAATTTTTGTAAAATCTCTATGTAAAGATTTGTTTTAAACTAATGCATCTTTAAAACAACAAATTCACAAGTGATCGGGTACTGTAATGTTAATTTTGTAATAATTAAAATGTGATAGATATTAGGTAAATATTACAGAAATTTTCATGCTCTGGAGATATTTACAGTATGTAATCGAGTAAAACATTTACACTGAGAAAATTTAATCAGATATTTTAGGGATTGATTCCAGTCAGTTAGTTAATCGAAGCCAGTTGGCATTCATGAATTAGTAACAATTAATTTTATTCTTTTAATGTAAATATGATCCATTTCATCAATGTAAATAAAATTTTATTATTTATGCGTAATTCTTAAAATAAATAAGTAGTTACGTTATTTATATACTCTGTAATATTTAACAATCTATTACTTTAATTACAGTTATGCAATTAGCTTATCAATTTTGATTGAAGCAAAATTAGCTTAGCTAATTTTGATTTTTAAATGAATTTTTTACACACGCTACAATTCATTCATCTG
The DNA here is from genome assembly GCA_010016005.3 of Zanna intricata. Lineage (NCBI taxonomy): Eukaryota > Metazoa > Arthropoda > Insecta > Hemiptera > Fulgoridae > Zanna > Zanna intricata. Next base: position 8,697 of record JAAAKQ030237363.1, on the reverse strand, counting down.
ATCCTCTGAAGATATACCTTAACGGTGGTTCCGGAGATTAAAAAAAAAAAACTACAGAAAAGTAAAACACAACGTGTTTACTATATACTTGCAAATTATGTTCTGCTTATTACATGTTCAATATGACCAGCATCACGTCTAGCAACTTCATCAGCACGATTCCTACGTTATTAATAACTCGACGACGCATATTTTCGGTTATCTCGTTGCACGTCTCGTGATCACCACTTGCAGTTCCATCACTGAGGATGTTTAGTGAAAATCTTTTCCTTTGGAAATTTCCAACGAAAATAATCATACGGATTCAAATCAGTACTTTGGGGGCAAAACGATTAGGAAATTGGTTTGAAATGACATTTGCGTTAAATATTTCACGCAGAAAGTCTAAAGTAACATTCCATCCTCTGCGGGAACATTCGTTTTCTAATCAAAACCCTTTGCAAGAGTTTTTTTTTAAAGCTCCAGGACCCACCATTAGGTATTGTTTCAGAAGATGAGATATTAATGATTTGTGAATCAAATGATTTGTGTGAAAATGCCGTGCCTGACCTTTGCAAGAAGTTGAGGAACAAAATTATTACGCAGCATATTTAGATAACGTTCACTGTTCAATGTCTGTTCAAAGGAGAATGGAACTTTTACTCTATGACTTGAGATACTGGTCCAAACGTAATTCTTGGAACGTGATGCACCCTTTCATAAAGCACGTGTGATATTTTGGAATCCCGAAAACGCGCATTTTGTTTATTAACGACCTCGTCTAGGTGAAAATGTGTCTCATCTGAAAACCAAACATTATTCAACAATACTTCTTGGTTCAAAGCCCGTACAGGGAATACCATTCTTTGGTGTTTGTTGTCAACCGTTAATTTAGGCAATACTGTTGTTATTTTGTACGGATAAAAATGCTAATCGATTTTTAAAATTCGCTGCTCAGATTGCCTAGAAATCCCAAGTTTTATACTGCTTTTCTAGTTTTTGCCTGGGCTCCTCAGCAAAGCAGCTCTGACAGCTTTGACATCTGTGGAGAACAAACATTGGCACGCTGTTTGGGCTTTTTCCCAAATACTGAACCATCACATTTAGATTTTTCGTCAAGTCTACGTATTGTATTTAATGAGTGTGACCACGAAGTTTGAAAACCGAGTGTGCACGAAACCGACTTTCTGTAAGCACCATTCTTTTCGTTTAAAAAAAAATAACACAATCTTTACGCGCTGCTGAAGAGTCAGTCTTCCTTTCTCAGCAATCTTGGAACGATACACAAACATCACACTCAGAAAGAGAAGAAACTAAAATTCATGAACTCATTTTGACCCCATCGGGAAGACATCCTCCATGTGCCAGTGACTGTAGACCCACCACTCCGTGCGTACCTAGTTCTTAGGGGCTTTAACGGAGGTCTTCTTCAGAACCTCAGCAAAACGCATCTTGCTGTCTTGTTCTTGACTTAGTCACGTTAGCACCGATTCAAATTCCACTCGTGATATTCCAATCGGTCTATTACTACTTAAACAGAATCGTAAAAGTCTTAAGCAAGACTAAATAAATAAAAACAATAATTGAAGACGTAAACATAAGATCAAAACAAGGATATGAACTCAAGACTATTGGTAAAAGGTGAGTCCAACATGCAACATACGAAATTAAAAACATACAAAAGAAACAAGACAAAAATGAAATAAATACACAAAAAAAACACATGTAAGGAAAAACCCAAGCGAATCCTATATTCCCTCAGCAATCCTATCGCACACCAAATACGTAAGGAAGCTCTCTATGATCGCCCATTCTACCCAGTGCCTCCAATTCCCTTGAGTTCAAATAATATCAAGCCAGCAAATGGTCTCCGTGCGCAGAAGATCGTATTCAGTGCATTCGTAAAACACACGGTAAGCAGTATCCAACCTGTCACTTCTGCGTTCATAAAACACTTTAATATTTATTAACCTAAACAATTATTGCCTAAACAAGTGTTGGATCATTTCGTGCGCTACCCTGTAGCGCCCTGTATATTTAATCCTTACCCTTAAAAAAATTGACCAATTTTGACGATTATTTCATGTTGAAAAGGAAAGACAATCAGAACTCTACAATTATTGCCTAAACAAGTGTTGGATCATTTCGTGCGCTACCCTTTATATTCAATCCTTACCCTTAAAAAAATTGACCAATTTTGACGATTATTTCGTGTTGAAAAGGAAAGACAATCAGAACTCTGGTAGTCTGTTGAAAGTTATTTTCTGATTACAGAGCGGAAGATTTTTAAAAGGAGCATTCTATTATATAAAAGAATAAAATATTATTTTTTTATGTGATTATTGAATAATTTAGAATTTTCCTAACATACTAATATACGAAGTTCTTTCAATAATTAAAGACACAAGTGGAGGCAAAACAGTTGGTAAGAATATTATGATACTTTTATGGAAATAGATTGATTCTCCTGTGATGACTTTTGCTCAGCTATTTTGTGTAAAATATTTTTGTTCTTAACCTCAAAATCCCATTTTACAACAATGAATACTCTAAAAATAACGACGTAATAAAACAACATGCAGTGATCTGTTTTTTTGCTTTCCGAAGAAGAAACTACGATTATTAATTTTAACTCCCGATCAAAACTTACTATCATATCATTAAACAATACGAATAAAATTGTATGAGTCTCAGTAATTTTTAAAAGCAAGTGGAAAAAATTTGGAAGTGGAAAGATGGTCGGACTTCACTGACTGACAAGCTCTGTTCTAGACACCGGATTGGAGTTTCAACATCAGCGCTTGAAACTCGCATAGACTGTCTTATCGAAGAAAATCAACGGATTACAGTTAATATTATGCTCAAAAATTACAAATGAATATTGATACAGTTCATAACAATATCACCTGAATATCAAGAACGTAAAACAAGCGCAAGATGGGTTCCATACGTATATAAAATTTATGACTCAAAAATCTCCAAAACTACTTAGTTAATTTTATTAAAATTTAGAAATATTACAGTAGTGTACCTGAAATTGTGCACTAAAAATCGGTTGAGTTGTTCATATGTTTTGCTTATTTTAAGGTTTACAACATAAAACATAACCTCAATTTGAGGTGTATTGATGTATTTATCAGTAAACTCACTCACAGTGGTGAGTGACTTTAAGATTTAAAAGGACAAAAATTAACAGTTTTGCTTTCGCTGATGATACGGCATTATTAGCTAAAAACTGCAAAGAAACTGAACAGCAAATTAAAGAATTAGAGAAACAAGCTGCTAAGATGGTACTAAAAGTTGCGTTTGAGAAAAAACTAAAGTTCTGACTAATGATAAAAACTGCAAGAAATTCCTTAGTATATATTATAAAAAAATAGAGGAAGTGGAAAATTTCATATATCTCGGAGAATGGATCAGTTGGAATTCTTTAGATAAAAAAGCGTTAACAGTTAGAGGTAATAAAATGGAATTAATTTTTCAACTAACGAAAAAAACATATAATAGTCTTCATCATGGAACTCAAAATTTCGACGCTATAAGACTGTTTTAATGCTGGAAGCAGAAACCCTATGACGAACTCTAAAACTCAAACTCTATGCGGTAGAAACCCTAAGACTGTTCAACAAAGGTCTACTAGAAAATCTAAAAAGAAAGAAAGGAAAATTATAAGGAAATTTTTAGGTCCTAAATATCAAAATAAGTAAAATTAATTCAAAAAACAAACTTTATAATAAAATTGAAAAACTGTCCTACACGATAAGGAAAAGAGGAATCGAATTTTACTCCTATTTATTTACAATGAATAATAGTAGAATGACTAAACTAATTTTTGATTTCTTTCAAAGTAAAAAAACTAAAGGCTCACACAAGTCCAAGAAGACCTAAAAGAACTGAAGAATTTATGAGAGGCAGAGACATTTTAAAGAGAATATTAAAAGATGAAATACAAGAATCGCCAAAACGCAAGAAAAACAGCTGAATTTCTGCGAAACGAAGGAAAGAGATATCAGAAAGAATAAAAAGATACTGGGCAGATAGAAAAATAGAAAAAAAAGAAACTGATAGAAAAGATGGAAAAGAAATTATCTAACGCGTTTCAAGCTGAATTATTCGGGAAAAAAAAACTTACACCTTTTTTAGTTTTCTCTTTTAATTTATGTTTTGTATACTTCCTGTGAAAAATATTTACTCAGAATAAAATAACGAAAAGTTGGTCTTCTTGCGCAAGAAATATTTACTTTTAATGCTGTTTTTTTAGTCAGTTTTATTTCGTTTTTAATATTTTAAAATAATTAAAACTAATAATGGTTTTCCCTTTAATTTTTGGTTGTTTCTATCATTAGAAATTTACTATCGTCTTCAATTCTTATTAACAATATTTACTTATATTTGATCTTCTTAATTTAGTTGAATGAATATAAATTAACATTGATTTGGCCAAGGAAATGAATCAAGAGTACAAAATGACATTTAAGTAATAGTATATCCTTCTATTATGGTTGAAACAACCATTAAGCGTGTATATAGTACTGTATAATGTCACATTAAAACATTTTATTATAAAGAAATACTTATATATTTGTCTAATTATTTTCTGGTTATTTTTCCAGCTCTTCTCATATTCAGTCAAATATAATTGTTGACAACTGAAAAAAAAAAAAAATGGACAGAATGAAATTAGTATAGGTTTGGTTTTAACTCTTTAAAGTTAATCATTCTTCGGCCTCCGTGGCGCGAGTGTTAGCGTTTCGGTCTTTCATCCGGAGGTCCCGGATTTGAATCTCGGTCAGGCATGACATTTTCACACACGCTCAAATCATTCATCTTCATCCTCTGATGTAACACCTAACGTTGGTTCTGGAGGTAAAAAAAAAAAAAAGTTAATAATTTTGCGAAATGCACATTCTACTCTTGGTAGGAATAGGTGTAGGGACGGATAAGGTAGCTTCTTTGAGGAGGAGCATTTTGGCACTCCACAAGCGGAGGGTAAGGATGCTTCGTTGAGACCGGCGATGGGAGAGCCTAGTTACTGTACTCGACTGGGGGACAGTCGGATAATCTACTGCCACGGCACTGCGCACCGGCCGATGAATTATCTTACGGTGGTCCCAATTGTTGCGTGGGCGCTTAAAAGTAAAAAAAAAAGTTAATCATTCTATGAAAAATGAATATTTGAAACATAGATTATTATTTCATATAAACTTAGTTAAATTTTTAGGAATTTATTTACTTCATAATTTTTGTTTAAAAACTTTTATTTATTTAATAATTTCTACTGAGTATTTGTAAATGCAATGCCAATATTTTTTCTCATTAAATAAAAATTTATTTATAAATATCTTGGTTTTTCGTATATATTTTATTAGGCGTTAATAATAGTATATGTTAAAAAATAAATATGGTAAAATTAATTGTCTAAAACCGCGCGTGTGAGCCCATGTGTGTGTGTTAACGTAAGCATGTAAAATTATAGATTTTTATATTATAATGGGAATAAAGACATAAAATTCTTTTTTATTTTTATTAATTTGAATATAATAGACACACCACATGCCTGCTCTCTGAGTTATTCTTTCTTTTTTTTTGTACCACACCATAACGAACTATACTGTACGTCAGTTTTTTTTTTTATTAATTAAAAATTACTTTCTCTACCTACATGCCTTTTTCCTCTGAATAAAATATTTTTAATTAAAGAGATGGACATAATATTCTATCTGAGTCAAGATAATAAATGCCCTGTTCATGAAAATTCATTCCAGATTAATATTATATACTTTAAAATGATTACGTTTTATATAAAAACCGATTCACTTCCATATTAAAAAAAAATGTTTTTTTTTTACGTTAATGAGTGGTATTTTAATTTATTCCTCTTAAAAATAAAATATTTACATACCCTACTCTGTTATTAATTTTATAAATATTGTTTTTAAATAATAAAATTGTAACTTTTTAATTTAGTAACAAATTAAATATACAATAAAGTAATATTCAATCAATAACTTCAAATTTTTAGAAATTTTTTTTCTGTAATGAAATTTTTTGATTTGTAATACAATAAAAACAATTACTATACTAACTTACAATTGTACTGTAAGTTAGTATTGTTATTGGCGATTTTTAAATGGACGGAAAATTGATTTCTTAAATCATGAAGGCTTTGATAACTAAAAGTTTCTATAATTTTTTAAAGGTTCCCAAAATTTGTTTAACAAGTATTTCTTTATTGCGATAAATATATGAACCGCTTCATAAAAAATTTAATCCCTGGAATAAAAATTGAAACATGAAACATAATATGTTTCATGTTTATATTTAGAGATATGTTGTTTGACTTTTAAAACTGTTTTTTTTTCCTATTTTGATATGTTAAATTTAAATTTCATCATAATTTAAATTTCTCAAGACACAAGATTTCAAACTTATATTCATTACATTTATGACTATTCTATTTGCTCATTTTTTGATTTTTTAACGGAGATAATTTTACAAAATTGTTCTGAAAAATTTCTAATTTCTAAATCTATTAAATCTAATTCCAAGATTCTTTCCTGAATAAAATCATTGATTACTTATATCATACAATTTTCTAAACATATTTTTCTTATTCAGTCATTTGAATTTTACTGCTAACGTAAAAATAGAATTATAGCTTCTGGTATGTTCTCTTTTAATTGCTTATTATCCTCCAACATTTTCTACCACAAGAAATCAATTTCACTAATATTTTTTTTTTTTGTTCATTACATTTCCATTGATTTCTCTGACTTATTTATTAGAGACGTTCCATACCTTCCTAAATCATAACTGATATTTTTTCTCTTTTTCTTCAACTTGTAAATGAAAATTGCGTATAATTCTATAACGATTGAATTGAATCTTTTTGTAAGATTTTAATCTAATTTTTCTACAAATTTTATTTCATTCAATCATATCAAATCATGTCTTAAAATCTATAAATACCATATAGATATGTGACATCTTATTTCGTCTAAATAGGAGATTAATATAAAAAGAAAAAGTATCTTTTTACGCCTTGTTGAATTTTAAATTGAACTAGTTACTATTTAGTTTTATTACAGTTAATACATTTTTTATCACTTTCACGTATGAAAATATTTTTAATTCATATTAGATAAAAATGGAATTAAAACCTCAAAATTCATTAAGAAAATAATAATTTTTCTTTTTTTTTTTTAATAACTTACCTACATATTGACTTAAGTATTAGATGTATAAGTTTTTAACAAAACAATTTTATGTTTAGAGTTTATTCAGTATCCTGTGGTTCTGTTTCGGAATCCGACAGCCACTTTTTCAGTTTTTTTCCAAATCAGTGGGTATTTGCCGAAAAATTGTAAATATAATCTAACCAAACTTAACTACGCTTGCTAGTTAAGGTTAGCAGATGAAGTGAGCGTGGGTTAAGTTTGGTTAGATTACATTTGTAATTTATATTTATAGTTAGTTATAAGTCAAAGCTTATACGAGTATACTGGACCTCTCTCAGGTAATAATTTCCAAATTATTTTTGATATTTCCCTATTTTGCTTTTTTAATCAATAACATGTTGTACAAATATTAGTTTTTAGTAATAAATTAAAATGTTAGTTATTTTATGAATTCCTAAAGTCAACACTAATAGTCTTTTATATTAAAAGCTGCTTTTAAATGTCTTCATTACTTCGTTAACCAATAGTAATTTTGCTATTTAAAAATGTTTAACTATTAATATTTGATATTAATCTTTAATTTTTTACTATACTCTTTGCGTCAAAATTTCATTGCTTTAGAATTTATAAAACATATTTTACTTCTTTTTATTCCTTCCTCATATCCACCTTTATCTAATTCAACTCCTCTCATATTATCTTCTTTTATAAGATTTGTTCTTTGATCCATTCACCATATTAGAAACGTTCTCAGCATTTTTTCATTTGTCCATCAATTCTTTCATCTTCTTCATTCCTTTTTAATTTTAAAAATTTGTTTTATTCCTTTTTGTAATCATTTGATTATTATTATCTATCAATTTTTAACTCTCTTACATTGTCATCGTGAACTAATTTAAACCGTATTTATTTTTAGTTCTAACCTGATATAGAATTACATCATTAACCTTTTTAATTTCCTAGTCTATCTAGTTAAAAATGTGAATTCGAAATGAATAAGTTGCGAATCCGCATCGTGTAGTACACTCAATTCTAGTACTAGAGCTGTTAATGTAAAAATCATTGTTTAAACGACACTAATGTAAATAGCATGCCCTATAATCACCTGTTGTATGTTTAGTAATACTGTTGTATGTTTTCATTATGACTATATTTTTATTAATTGACTGTGTTTATATATGTATATAAATACAGATAAAATAAAGATAAGTTTAGTAAATCTTTGATTGTATTTCTAGATTATCATTGTTGTGTTTTAACTCTTCTTTCCGGTTAACAGCCCTTAAGCTGGTTGGCAGTAGGTTTCCACTCTTCTCTCTTATCATCTTTTCTCTTTAGTTTCCAGTGTGAATTACAGTTCATATCTTCCATTATCTGTTTTATGAACTCTAAACGTGTTCTTCCCCTACAATTTTTCCCTTCCACCACTCCTTTTATCACCCTTTTAACTAGTCCTTGGTGTTTAAGAATATGTCCTATTAGTTGCACTCTTCTTCTTTTCAATTGTTTTAGCAAGCTTCTCTGTTCATTAGCTCTTCTA
>JAAAKQ030237341.1:0-11163 GCA_010016005.3 Zanna intricata | reverse complement strand
TTATATTTGCTAATATAAAGGATAACTTCACAGGAGATGTTTATTAAAGGACTGACAAGATGAATAATATATGAAAAGAGAATTGGTTAATGATAGTATAAATCAGGAGCAAAATATTTTATTTAAAGGTGATTAGATCAGTTAGCTTCTGAATGAAAAACTGTAGATAATTATTACACCAGAGAAACGTTTAAAATAAAACATTCAACTAATTGAAACTATACATTTGAATAATATAAGTATTTTGAAGAAGCTGTAAAAGCTTGTAGTTTGTGTTTTTTAACGTAAATGCTAAATGTTTTTTTTTTTTTTAAATTTTGCTACATTTAATTTGATATAATTTCAGCTACATTCATCTTATTACACTGAAAAGAGTATTTCTAGACAATTCCAATCAATGTCATTTATTATTATTCTAAATCAATGTGGCCTGCAGTATAAATAAACTAAAATTATTATTTTTTTTAAATCATTAAATGCACTAAAAAAAAGTGTTTCTAGCCAATCCCAATGAATGGTAGTTGTTTGTTATTTTTCTATAGTAATGTGGCTCATAATATAAGTTACACTAATATTACTCTGAAAAAAAAAAAAAAAAAAAAAAACAAAACTGAAATATTATTCGCAAGTATGTAATATTATTCTAAAACAAAGTAGGGGTAACCCGGGAATGGAGAATGATAAATTTTGAAATAATAATAATGTTGAATAAACGCTGAAGACTGATGATTATTTTTTCTAGTGTTCGTGTTAAAAAAATTCAACTGAAATTAAAAAAAATAACTTTTGCATTATAAGGCCAAACAAATAAAATTAAAATTAAAATTAACTAATAAAAATATTTTTATCAAAATATATATATTTTTAAATCTTTAAATTTATTAAAAATATATAAAAATGCTTTAAAAAAATAAAAAGTTTAAAAAAAAATTAATATTAAAAAACAATAAAAATATTGATGCATTTAAATGATTCTTTGAGGGAACGTTAAAAAAATTAAAATGGAATGGAGATGTTCCTTCTGTACTGAAACATGATGCTCCTGCAATGTTCAAACAAATAAAAAAGATACAAATATGCATGCTTTAAGTACTGATGTACTGGTTTAATGGACACTGAAAAATAAAAAAAAATTTATGTCGTCTTACCTTTTGTGTTCTTGTCAGTACAGCCTCAGTACCTGCAACAATGGAAAACAATACTATTAGATAAAACTAATAATAACTTCAATTTACAAAATAGACATCAGAAGTATATCAATAACAATCATGTGAACATATAAAGAAGAATATTCAAAGTTTATTATATTACAGATTATTAGTATATTTATTACAGAAGCTTTCAATACAAAACAAACTCTTAAACTAACCTCTGCAGCAGACTGCATCTCTCATCTTTCATTCAGATAATGCAAGATTTCTAAACAAGTATGTAATTTCTCACCCGTTGAAAAAAAAGGTATCCATCATCCTCAAATTAAAACCTTAATAAATGTAATTGAGAAATAATCTACCTTTGTGAATGTAAGTGGACAAATAATACATATACATAAGAAAGATTTATTACACAAGCGAGTGTTTACAACACAGTTATCTTATCTCCAACTTTCTTATCTGCCTTATCCCAATGTTTTCAATTCATGTCTATCTTTTCCCCTGATGCACCTATACCTTTTACCTCAGCCAAACTTTGAACATTCCTCTTTATATGTTCACATGATTGTCATTGAAATACTTCTTTAAGCAAATGTTCATACACAAATCCAACATTAATATGAGGATTTAAAGGCAAACAAGTTCCTCCACTATGTTGCAGGTTTTCCTCCAAAATGTTCTAAGCATGCAAAAGGGCTACTGAGAAAGCAGAGAACATTTGCAAATAGTACTCATGCAAGAGGGTTACTGTTATTATTTAAATCTGTTATTAAATCCTTAAATAGTATATTTTTTTGAAAGACTAACATTCTTAAATAAAACTACACTTTATTAAACATTTTAAACATACTTCAATAATGCCATTGATTTTGAAGATATTGAGCAGAAATAACACGTTTTTCTGGTAATACATATACTAATACATACTAATTGATATGCTGCAAACAGTTAAATTGATAGATGTATTACATCTATAAAAATGCTGAACCCGCTTTCACCACAAATTCTCTCACTTTCCAATTACAGGAGGTTGAAATATGGCATAGTTATTCAAGAAGAAGAAAGCTTTCCAGTAAAAGAGATCAAAAGATCAGTTTTATAATCCTAAATGGGTAAAAAAGAGAATTTCTTAAACTTACAAATTCAGTACTGGTCTGTGTTTGGTAAAATGTTCAACAATATAATTCTAAATATGTATAATTTATAAAATTCTTGTTAATACATCTGTTGATGTATTAGATAAAAATATTAATTATATTCTTCAATAGTTTTTTGTTTATATTATCCATTTTATTGTTTAAAATCTGTTCAATATTATTTTTTTCATCTGTATTTATAATACTGTTAAAACTTTTGTTTCATGACAGTTCATTTGATTGTATGTAACTTATTATGAAAAGTTAGATATATTTCTTAACACTATTTATATAGTTCAACTATATAAACACTATTTATATAGTTTTTTGTTTATATTATCAGCTTATAGTTTATTGTTTAAAATCTATTCACTATTTTATTTTTATCTGTATTTATCACACTGTTAAAAGCTTTGTTTTAAGACAGTTCATTTGATTGTGTGCAACTTATTATGAAAAGTAAAGTAATTATAATTTTCTTGTTAAGGATATATCTAAAATTATATCATTTTCTTTCATTTTACATGTAAATTGTGATTAAGTGAACTGAATCCACTTAAAAATGATTTTCCACTAAATACTGACTGGTTCAATACAATAATATATTGTTGACATATGAAACACAAAAGTGTATGTTATTCTGCTATATACTATTTTATTTATTTTCAAGTTCTCATAAATGAGTAAACTGTGAATAGTAGTCATAAAAAAATATGTAAAACTAGTTACACAATATATATATTTTAAACATAAAATAATTCTGCTAAATATAAATTTAATAAATCAATGTCAATAAAAATCAATGGATGAGGAAGAATTTAAACAAGATTTATATTTAAAATCATTTTATTAAATCTTAAATAACATTAATGTTATACATATTTCTAATATCAAATAAAAACTTTTTTCTTAATATATATTAATTATAAGTATTTAAGTTTTATATATTTATTGGGTTATATGTTTTTTATATTTATATATTTATTTACAACTTCCGTATTTAGTCTGTAAACAAAGAGATTTTTATATCAGATGAAGACCTGTTTTAAACATTTAAGTGCTCTGAAGATGTCCTTTTGAATTTAACAGATTTGGTGAGTCAAATTTTTTTTTTTTAATTTAATCAATAAATTTGTTATTAACAAGTTTATTAAAACAAATATATTTATCTACTAATGTTAAATAGAAGGTTACCCTACTGCATTCATACATCTTTCTAAACTCTTAAGAGGTTGTTACACAAAATTTGTTATTTATCAGTTCTTCAAAATATCCTCTAAAAAACAATAATGTAAAATTTTAACAAATATTACTTTTCAATAAAAAGGATTCATTTTAACCAAATACTATTAAACTATACAATACATTATAATTTTTTTTTGCAGAATGATAAAAAAATAAATGCAGAATTATTGCTTTGACTTATTTGAGGCATAAGTAACATTACTAGATTCAACCTCAATTTCTACCTTTCACAAGATGATTTTCTTATCTAGAAGCTAAGTGACTCCACCACAAACCTTTATCTCCTTCGACAATGAATTTTGGAAACTCTTTTGATGCACAAATAATACTTCACTTTAACAGAATTCAAAATACTTATCAAAATTTCAAACATCTGCATCACACTTTACAATTACAGCATGTATAATTTGTGTACAGATTACTAGGCTATATCATTTGCTAATATTATTTTGCAGACACCTTTTTTTACGGAGAGCTGTTAATTATAAAATTAAGTATTTTGATTATTACCATTAGTTATTAAACATTCTTACTAACATAATATTATGCATCTTACAAATTTTATAATACATATTTCTATTTATTGACACTTCACTTCTATTAAATAGTTTAAATGTTAAATAATAATCAGAAAATAAATAAACTAAATTCTGTATTAAGAAGAAACAAATAAATACATAATATGAACTTTTACAAATAGTTTTAAGTTGTTCTTTTTTTTAATTTCCTCCACTATCTTGAGCTGTACATTAAAAGAAAATGATCAGTTACATTGTAATTATTATGATAAATATACTTATTATTTAACCAATACAATACATACCTGAACACATTATGAAAAATGTAATCCTGTTCATTGTGAATCCAAAAACATGAAGTCCATCTGATGATTATCAGCAACAATTAATACAATTTAGTATTAATCACATGATGAATCCTTCATTCTAAAGTATAGCATTTCATTTTCCCAGAAGCAGACTAGCACTCACTTTGTAATCACTCTTTACAAACAACATATTTTCCCATATTTGAACTAAGTGAATTTCCAGACAATGTCCTGTTCAATATGTCAACATGAATAAAACTCTTACTGAAATTCCTCATCAAAATTTAATTCAACCTAACAATGAAATCTAAGCTTAGGTAAAATACTACCATATTAAAATGTACAGAAAAAATAACTCAATAATATAGATAAGATAATCTAAAATATTGTCAATATATATGTATATTTACATATCCGAAACTGTGATGAGAACACACAAAAACAAAACAAATGTTTTGAAAACAATGTGTCATTTTATGAACAGTTATAAGCTAGAAAGCTTGTAAGTGACTGAAGTCACACTCAAACTAACTTAAAAAAATGATATAAAAACAAAAATACAACAAATTTATGAGCAAGGATCATATGAAAATGATGAGAAAGACAGTATCCACAAATCTACATAATTACCAGTCACTTTTAACATAACTTTGTCAACTGAAGTAAATTAAATAAACTTTCTTTATGAAATAAGACTTAGCACTCTTAGAAACTTAAAATATTCAATCCATTAGAAAAAATAATTTTTTTAAGATTATTTTCATACATTACATGATTAAGACATTAAAGCAAACTCACAACAAATACTTTGAATTGAAACATTATGATGACTATTAATTACCTGAAAGTAATATATTAAAACAAGGTATTCTACCTTTAAAAGACAACTCTATAAAAATTCAGTCAATACAACATGTTGAAATAATAATCAAAACACACCCAAAAACCTGACTTGACATCCTAACCTACAATTACAAACCTAACCTTCATAACATCAATTAAATGGATAAAAACGTAAACAAAAATAGTTTTACAAAACCAAGCAATAAAAATAAACAAACTAATTTTAAGAATTCACCACATGCTTCCAAATCAAATAATCTAATTGAACAAGCAGAAATTAATAACCAACGGTTCCACAATATTCGAAATCGTTATCACAGAATAAGTGTAGTTTATTGATTAAATGAAATATATTTAAAAATTACAAAATTACAAAAACAATATAGTTAGAGTTTCTTGAATCAGAACAGTCCAAGATAAACAATATAAAACAATGTTTAACGACTTTAAATTTATACGTATTTTTAAGCACCCTCAGGCCATTAAATTTTGTACTGAACTAAATTCCGCTAGCCAACCAGCTGCATAATATTAACACCTAAGACAGTAACACAAATCTCAATTGATTTTATTAAACAACCTATCAATATTATACTATCCAAAAATTCGCATAATATTATGAACAATCACAAAAACTTCAACAACGTACAACTGCTCCAAACCGCACAGATACAACCTTGGCATTAACAGGCTTGTAAACATACAGCAACATTTTAAAAGTAAATCTTATAATACTCTATAATACCAATTAGATAAAATTAAATGAGATATCATAATTTTATAAAATAGAGTAAATTAATACTAACATTTTATCATTTAAAAAGTTCCAGTATTAAAAAAAAAGTCAGACAGGAACTTTATGTATCAAGAGTGATAAATATAATTACGGGCGAACAGCACTTTAAAATGTAAATATTATTTACCTGAATTAAATTAAAACAGGAAAAACTCTATGCAGTGACCATAGCATAAATTACATTTCACTGGATCTAACATTCCTACTATCAAAAGTTTACGACTAGATCTTAAGAAAGTTATTAAGTTATCATATTTTCTTAGAGTATTTTTCTTAAATCACAAAGTGGTTTTATGCATTGCCGGGTAAAAAATAAATTATATATGAGCGTTCAGTAAAGAAATCATGTTAGTCGTAGTATATGTATGTGACGAAGATGGCGTTTGTATGTTTTGTGGGGAGTTATGGTTAAATTCGTTTTGTTGCGAAAATAGAGTGAACGGTTGATTAGTGTTCCGCTTTCATATTTTTTTATGTTTAGATTTTGTAGAAATAGAGTTGCAATGTTTCCTCAAAGCATTATTGTTATTGCTGTGAAAGTTTTATCAATTTACTTTTTTAAGGTTTATCAACAGTCATTAAAAATGTTATTTTATAACGTCACGGTTAAACATAAACTTGGTTTTTCTTGAGAAAAATGTAACAACATATTCATCGGTTTATATTTTTAATCTGTGTATTAATCATAATCTTCAATATGTTTACCGTAAGTTGTTTGAGTGTTATGTTTATATCTGCCAATTAAACAGAAAGGAATACTGGGTTACCGAGTGATAAAAGTGAGAATTTTGGGATTGTATGATACAAATGTTTATTTGTTTGCCTAAAAATTATGATTTTCTTTTTTATTATAGTTTTGCTATTGGGAATTTCTGCTTGGTATAATTTTTTATTATGATCATGTTGACAGTAGTTCAAGTCAGTATTTGGAAATCTTAGTTTCAGATGCATCTTCGTAAGTATACATCTAATATTTACAAGCGAGTAATAAGGATTAAAAAGATTTTACTTAATGGATATTACATCAGATTCTATATTAAATTTTGTGCATCATTTTCAGAATGAAGATTATTAAATATGTTTTCAGTTTTTTCACTTTTCTTCTGTTTTTGATTTCGTTCTCATTTGTCAAAATTTCGAAAGCTTTTCATTAAATTTTAATCGTGTTTAGCATGTGATTTTGACTGTCCATTTTATATTGTTTTGTTAAACAATCATTTACTACTTTCATAATTGTTTTATTTTTCTCATTTCCATTTATATATATATATATTTTCTTTAATAGTGTTATGTCTATATTTTGGTTTGTATAATCAAAATACTAATTTTAATTGGTTTTTTTGTTATTGTTTTACCATATATCATATTATCGACTGTAATTTCTATTTTCTCCTTTCGAAAATTATAAATAATTCTTTTCATTAGAATATTAAAAAAAGTATGAACTTGTGTATACACTTGTACTGTTTTTAGTCCGCTTTCATTTGTATTGAACAAGACTGATTGTTATCAATAGTTTTGAACTATTACATTCATTGTCTTGATCACTTAATTATTGATCACTTCTTGACTTCTTGATCACTTAATTTTTCATTAGTATTATTTCTTTTCCCCTTATCGTCAAGGGCTTCTTGAAAACTTTAAGTATTTAGTTATATGTAAAATTTGCAAGAGCACATTTCTGTAACCAAATAAAAATTATTAAATATGTAATTACTATAGGACTTTTTTCCCTAAATCATTAAACACTCCCACAGAGCAACCATACCCTGCTTTAGGCATTACTCAGTCACCATGGAGTGTTGTGACAACAGTCTCTTCCCTCCTTGTCTTAGCCCCCTTAAGGGGCTGTTACATTGAGGACTTCTCAGATTCTCCAATAGACATAAACTTCCTCTTCTGGACAGCCAGTGCACCCTTCACTGAATTACTATAGGCCTATATTAGTTTGACTTATCTTAAGACTATATGAAATTCTACAAAATTCTGCCTATACAAAACTTCTAGTCAGATTGCTATTATATAGTGCCTGATGTTGCCTGTACTTGAGATCCATGCCCTTCATTAGGCTATAATCTTATTGATCCTGATGTTTGCTTTCTTGTTCATTCCATTGGATTAGATAATTTCCACCAAGTGCCTAAATTTTCTTGTTTATATTCTTTTTATCCACCCGTAAAAATTTTGATACGTTCTTAATATTCATCATATGTTATGTTAATTATATATAAATTTGTAAGCCTGCCTTTTTGTCCATCTTGTCTAGAACATTTAATTGGTTTTCAGCCATTTCTATCTATCTGCTATCTTCTGCTAAGAAGGTGAGATCATCTGGCTAGACAATCAATGTTCAGATTCTCCTTCACATAAGTTGACTTGTTTCAGGCCTTATCTTGGCAAGCTTTCTTCCATTCTCTCTTAACCTTTTCTAAGATTACACTAAAAAGAAGAGGAAACAGCTCCCCCCCCTCCTAATCTTAGAAATATCTCTAAGATGAGATATTTCCCCCTTAAATTTAATCTTGGAGTTTGTTTCTGTGAGAGTCTGGTTGATGAGCTTCATTATTAGTTTTGGGTCTGTCCCAAATTCCTAAAGAACATTAAACAATATTTTTTTCAGTTAACTGAATTATAGATTCTACAAATCTTAAAAAGGTATTACTATTCTCTTGTTTGCCAAACTGTATTTCCTGATGACAGCTCTCAAGCTAAAAATTTGTACTGTGCTAATTCTCCTTTCCTGAATCTTAACTTGATTTATGGATCAATTTGTTCTTCAAATGTCTTAAGAATAACTTTAGAAATACTTTTACACATAACCAGTAGAAGAGATATTTCTCAAAAATTTCCTACCTTTGTTTTGACCCCTTTTTTGTGAAGTGAATGAATTAGAGCTATTTCCCACTTTCTTTTACCCAAAATCTCTGTAAGCACTCTAAACAGTAAGCAGATTGTATTCTCATTGGTATATTTCCATATTCCCTCTTTCTTTTTCTATTTAGCCTCCGGAACTACTATAAGGTATTACTTCACAGGATGAATAAGGATGATATGTATGAATGTGAATGAAGTGTAGTCTTGTACAATCTACACTTCATTGAAGACTACACTTCATTCACATTCATCCTCTGAAGTAATACCTTGCAGTAGTTCCAGAGGCTAAACAGAAAAAGAAAGAGGGATTATGGAAATATGCCAATGAGAATACAATCTGCTTATTGTTTATTCCCTCTTGATCGAGTTTTTATATGCATTTGTTATTTCTGCGGCTCTGTAATATGTTTTTAATTTCTTCCAGAGTTAGTGGTACTGATTCTGGGAATGTCTGTTTTAGTTCTACTTCTGGGTTTCTTTCTTCTGATTCTTCACAATTGAGTTGTTCCCCAAAATATTTTACCTAGTTTTCATAGTTCTCCTTGTTGTTAGTTGTCATTTCTTTGTTCTTCCTTTTAAAGCAGAGACTTGGAGGATTGTATTTGATTATCTTCTGCTTAAGGATTCTGTTGTGTTTATACTGTCATTTATTTGGAAGCATTTGTTAATTTGGTCAAGGAGATTGTTTTCATAGTTTTCCTCACAATATTGGAAAATAACCATTTTCTTTGATGGTTATTTTTATGGTCATAAAAATAACCATCAATACAAACTGATACAATTTTGTCTGTAATCTGCATTATTAGAAAGTATTCTAAATCATCAATCCTTGATAGGAAGATTATAGTATATTTTACATAAAGCATAGTTGAATGATACCTTTGGATATAATAAAGTTACTTAAAAACTACATTTTATGATTGTTGATTATTTTTGGTCAAAATTGTGGCTAGTACTTTTTATAAACTATACATCCCCTCCCCAGGCTTTTTGAGATAGCATTATTGTCCTAGATTTTTTTCCTTTCTTTTATGTTATAGTACATGAGACTAAGGTTTCTTTAACACTTACTTATGTGACTGCAGACAGGCAAGTCAGGACGTCATCAGGAGACAAATTTATAAAGAATTTCTGTCTTATTTTAAATCATCATCAGCTTCTATGTTTTTTAAATTTACTAAACCAATTTACTAGAAATGTAACACACATAACCAGTAGAAGAGATATTTCTCAAAAATTTCCTACCTTTGTTTTGACCCCTTTTTTGTGAAGTGGATGAATTAGAGCTATTTTCCACTATTTTAAAATTTTAAAGCTATTTTTATTTGTTAAATTAAAAAAAGAAAGGTTAATTCAATACTTCAGTTTTTCACTATTTAATACAGTTTACGTAGCAGCCTTAACAATATGTTAAACTTTATTTATTATTAATTAATAGATGAAATGTGTGCAAACTCAAAATTTCTACTACTACTAGAATTGTAAGAGAAAACGTTTTTTTTAAGTAACAAAAATATCAAGGTGTCACAAAAAAAGGAACTTTTGAAAAATGCAGTAAAAAGATTTATTGACAAACCTAACCATTATAATTAAAAAGTATAATATACTCGTATATTAAAGTATCAAATTATCAAAATACCTAATATCAATTTTTGAAAACTTTGTCAATTAGATGGCTCCCTCTTTTACTTATACAATTTGCCATTGAGGTTCCCCATTGCTCACTATAACATCTCAGGTGGGATGCTATGAATTTTGTCTGAAATTGCTTGTTTCAATTCACCCAGTGTTTCTGGCTGATTCTTATAGACCACATTCTCAATGTATTCCTACAAGAAAAAATCAGAAACTAACAAGTGCGGCGATCTTGGGGCCTCGGGAATGTTGCTGAATTTTGAGATGACACGGTTACAAAATAATTCTTATATAGCTGCCATTGATTGCCATGCAATATATGATGTTGCACCATCCTGTTGAAACCTGGCTTTGTGCTTATGTGAAAAAAGTTTTCAGTGCAAGTGTGACAGGAGATTGCAGCCTGTTAACCTACTGATCCAAAGTGACAGTTGTGATCCACATAAGGTGCAGATCACAAAAACTGTGAAAAAGTACGGTCCAATGACTCCATGTGACATAGTTGACAATGTGACAAAGCTACCGTATCTTGCTGTTGTGTAAAGGATATTCATGAATTTCATTGGGGTTGTTGCCTGTCCAGTAACGATAGTTTTTCTTTTTCATTTATCCTTTGAGATGGAAACATTTGACCTGCACAGCTTGTCCAACAAT
>JAAAKQ030237318.1:0-28398 GCA_010016005.3 Zanna intricata | reverse complement strand
ACCAACTTTATCATTTGACTGGCAGTAAAAAAATTAAAAATATTCCCCAAATCTTACACGTTTATTTTATGTCTGATATTTTAATCAGATGTTATTATCTCTATCGAATTTAAACCCGGGTTTGAAATAAGAATTCATCGAATAATTTCAAAAACCTTTGCAAGATAATACTGGTCTCATACAGTGTTTCAAGTATAATCTTGATTCGAGATCTATTAATTAATTAAACAATTTGAAATTGATTATTCTTGTTGACCGGATTCCGGTAATTGAACGTAGTAATCAATATAAGCTTCTACAAATGAAAAACTAGCAGTATTATCAGTGGACAAAAACAAAGGTCCAAGGGATACGGTTTTCCATGTTTCTGAGTTTGTACAATAGACGGTCAAGATCTATACAATGAGTTTATGACATTTGTCATACTCATGATCGGTAAAAATAGTACAGTATAATAATATAACGTAAACAAGAATATAATTTACCCAGAAATTTTGATACTTCTCTTATTTTATCATGTTTTATGAAATTTTATTTTACTAAAAAGCTGTTATTCATCCAAATTATTATTGCTATTATCCGATAAGTTGTGAATATCGATAGAGAGCACTGACCAGCGTCAGTGCTGTTGATCTCAGAGCAACAGCTCACACATATTACTAAAAATTTATTCCAGTTTTTAAGTTCTATACGCAAATAGAACTGGCGGAGCCACTACAGGAAATAATAGTTATGATACACATCGCAATATTAATTACAATCTAATCACTGAAAACAGATAGATAAAACTTAGATAGAATTTAATTTAGAATTTTTGAATAAAGATAGATAGAATTTAATTTAAAATGTTCCTGAAAATAAAATTAATACATGTGGATAATTTACATTTATGAACCTTCTTTCTTTTTTCTGTGTAGCCTCCGGAAATACCGTAAGGTATTACTTCAGAGGATGATGAGGATGAAGTGTATTCTAGTAAAGACTCAAGTCGACCACTCCTGAGAAGTGTGGTTAATTGAAACTCAACCACCAAAGAACACCGGTATTCACGATCTAGTATTCAAATCCGTATAAAAATACCTACCTTTACTAGGATTAATTTATGAACCTGAAACGATTATACGAGTAATATTGGTTAAGGCATAAATGATCAATAATCTGTTTTTTTTTTTTTTTTAGTTTATTTTACAATTGAATTTTTAAAAATTCAAAATACTTCATTTCCTTTCTATACAGAATTCGAAAAAGATAAAAAAATCACAATTAATTTTTATAATATATAACTCTTATAAAATATTTTTAAATAAACAAATTTTACAATTTATTCTGTAATACTTGAAAATGTTTCTCACTCTTAAAGCCATTAACTAATACGCACATATCAATACATTTTTCCAGGAAGTTGAACTGTGATAATTTTATTCGTATTTTGTTGAAGTTTTTGTCAGATAGTGAGAATAAAATATCTGTTTCTTTCCACTTCATATAGCCTACGCGCAGTTTCACTAAACTTAACCTGATTTATAGTGTACACGATTAGATTTTATGAATATAAATTGCATTGAAACAACTCACAAATGCACAATAAAAGTGTTATGAATAATTAATTTATTGTTTATTCAAACATAATTAAGATTTATTTGAATATATCATAGGCTTTTAATTTACATACTATGCTATATATGCTATCATAATACATGCCGCTATAATGCAGTAATAATAATAAATAGTAATAGAATAAAGGAATCAGTTTATATTACATTAGGAATGGTAGTGCAATACTCTTTCTAGAAAAGAGGTTGATTATCATTTTTTCTTATTGCAATAACTAGATAAGTACATCCAAATTATGTTGACATTACTTTTAATAGTTCTTTAAATTATTGACATCTAAATAAAATTTAAGGCGGTAAAGCGGGCCCATGTATTGTATTTTTGAACCTAAAAATAGTGATCACTTCATTCACACACATCATCCTCAATCATCCTCTGAAGTAATACTTTTCCGGAGGCTAAATAAATAAAGAGAGAATTGTAATAATAGTGATACTCAGGACGAGTATCAAAGTTGGGTGTCATCAAATTGTTTATGGTTATGTTCATTTATTTTTCAAATGTTATTTGTTTCTATGTGTTATTTTTTTATCCGTAGTTTTTCGTAATATTGGACATTCTTATGATTTCCAGTACATTACTGGCAACACTGTATCAATGCTTATACTACCTTTGATTTACTGTTTGTTTACGACTAGAAAAAAGCTAGGGTTCCGGAATCATGATGGTTATTGACGACCTGACATGAGTCACAAATCAACGTGTTAGGCAATGTGGTTTCTTCTTCCTTCTTGAAACAAGTACATTTGCTGAAACAAGTGCAATTTGTTCTACAATGACAATTTTATTCATTTTACCTCAGGGAATGACTGTAAAATGAACGTCATTACTCTCAGATAAAAACACGATTAATGTCATCTTTTTTTTATCCTCCTATCCTGGGTTGGACCTAGAATTATGTATTGCTCAACCCAGCGGAGTGTCCTTGCACCTATTGGGCCTCCCCACCGGCCGGCTGTAAATCCGGTACGGCAGGTCAGCCCACCAGGTCTGGATTTTTTCCAGACCCGGTCGCTTAGATTCCAAGTGGCTTAAATTCTAATCGCCGAGTACGGGGATGCCAGATCCGGCTATGGCATGCCCAGCTCCCGCCCTCGACAGTCGGGTCTCGGTCTTGTCTTATTTGTCCATTCAAAAGGGGTGCACCAGAATGCACCCCCGCCGGTTCGAGTCTTTTCTTCCTATTTTTTCAGTAATAACCCCGTCTTCGGTTCTCGGTGTCTTTCTTACGAAGACAGTTGTTACAAATGATACCTCAGCATTCCAGTATCCTCAGAATCAAGCATAGCTGGAACCATATTCTCAGGTGTGAGGTCTAATATACCAAATCTTAGTCTATAATTGTCCCACGCCGGACAGTGAAATATTGTATTTTCCGGTGTATCTATAGGATTTTGGCAAAAAATACATTCAGGTATATTTCGTCTATTTATGCGGTGTAGATAAATTCCAAAACCACCATGTCCCTCAATGACGGCGTAGAAAGTGGTCAACCTCTCCACCATTCACCTGTTGCACCATTCATGCATATTCTCTATAAGGGACTTAATCCACAGTGCCTTAGTGCTAACTAACCATTTCTCCCTCAAACTGAACCTTAACTACGCACGTGCTTCCGTTCTGTCTCTGGCTATGTACTGGTCTCTTCTCTCTCCAATCATAAAATCGCTAGATGACACCGAAGTCAGTACACATACTGCATCGTACGATACATTATGATAGGCAGAGACCACTCCCAATAAGGACTGTCTATGAACACTTCGGAGTCTAATGTAATTTCTCTTGGTGCAACAGCTCTACTCCAAACCGGAGCGAAATATATCATAATAGATGATACTGTCAACGAAATCAGCCTACGTTTTGAAGCACGAGGTGTAGCTCTAGATGTTATAACAACTCTCATTGACTTCAATGCTTTCTCAGCTTTCTCACAACTGTATTTAACATGTTCGCTGAAACTACCAAATTTATCAATAATTAGACCCAGGTATTTGATAATCCTCTTAGAACTGAGCCTATTATTTTTCTATCATTAAATGAATTGGCCGAATCTGTCGTCTTCCAGTTAAAGTAATAAACCCGCATTTATGCGGTGTTAACTCCAACCCACGCTCAGCTAAGCAATTTTCAATTAATGTGAGAGCAGAATTACCGAATTCTTTAACCTTATCCTCTGTTTTGCCCTTGACTAAGATGACCAAGTCATCGGCATAAGCAGAAACTTCAGTACTGCCCAGTACTGAAACATCGTCATAGACGATGGACCACAATAATGGACCGAGGACTGAGTTCTACGGAACACCTCAGTTGGCATGATGGACCAGTATTTCATCTTGTGTATTGTCAAAAAACAGCCTCTCTTGTAGCTATTTTTCAATATGTCATCAAAGATAAGAATTTATTCCTTTCTGACGCAGCTCCTATATTATGTCCAAATTCCAAATGGTTTACTGAACCAAATGCATTTCTGTCGTCAAACAAAATCATCACTGGCAGGCCTCTTGTTCTCCAAGATTAATGATTAATTTCATGATTACAGATCATCTGTCATCATGATAACAGGTGATTAATGTCACCTGTATCTCAGATACTGTACATAAATTATATCAATAAGAAAAATTAACACAGATAATACTAGCAAAAAAAAAAAAAAAATTAATAAAAATTTTTTATGGGAAGCAATGCGTTATACTACTTACACTATACTATATTGTATAGTATACAACTATTTTGTAACTGGGATACAATATTTTCCGTTAATGTATAAACTTAAGTAATGAAACTCTAATAAACCCTTCGTAAATTGAAATTTTTCTAAATAAATTACATTATTTCTTTGATTATGATAATAAGAGACTGTATCGCAGGTATAGTCAAATTCAATTAAACTGTTTTCTTGCAGGTTATATTTTCAAGAAAATCTTTAGAAGAAGAATGTTGTCTTAGTTAGAATAAATATCCTGTTGATGACAGGAGAAAATTGCAATAAATAGCCGTAACGTGATAATGTTAGTAATTAATTACTGTCATTTACACATCTTGTTATCAAGTAGATAAGAAAGAAATTAAAATACAAGGATCAAAATTATTTTCTACATTCATTTTTCATCAATTATTTATTTTTTTTTTGATTGGGGGAATATGAGAGATATTTTAGCGTGGCTGCGATTAAAAGTCCAAACTTATTAAACGAAAGTTGTAACCGTAATAAAACTGGTGATTACTTTGAGGAATTAATAACATTTTACTTTATTTAATAAATAATAACTAATAGTAAAATATTAAAAAATTAATCATATTTTATTTTTTTGTTAATGTTGAACCTAAAATTATATTTAAAGATTCAAGTAAAAAAAAGAATTACATTTCTGTGGAATTTATTACATTATAAATAACTTAAATAACTACATTATGTTTTTCAATGTAAATTTAATTACTTAAACTATACTAATTATACAAAAACTTCACCATTAACCAGATTAAATTTTTTACGACTCATCAAGTCTCAAATCTTAAACATACATGACATGTTGTAGATATTCTCAGGATATAATTCTGAAAATCACATCTACTTTTACCCACATATACTAAATAATAAATTTGCAAAAATTTTTTTCAAACGTAAAATTTTATTAATATGTTTCTACTTAATACAATATTTCTCCAAAATTTATTACAAAGGAATAACATCTATTATAATAGTTAAGGTTTTAGATAAATATTTTGTAAACTTAATATCAGAAAATATATTTACTAAATATTTTTTCATATATTAATTATTCATATATATTTTCACAGAAATATTCATTTAAATAAGAAATATTTACAACTAATAATTACAAACGTTGCCCGGGTAGATTTTGAATTGGTCATAACTATAAAATGAATAGTACATGAACAAAATATAATTGTAAAAGTTCGCAATTTCAAAATAATTTAAAGTTAATTGACAGTGAAATTGTAACATTAGATTAGATGTGATACAATTAATTAATTGTAGTAATATTAATAATTAATTTGGAATTAAAATATTTTCCTTATATAGATCTCCTTATATAGCTCGTAGATACTCTAACGAACTCACGTATTAAACATGAATTTCATGAAACTTTACATCTAGAATATTTCTACATTAGTTGATAAGAAAATCATAAGGTACACAAATTTTTATATCATATTTATTCCAATTTTTTTATTACATTTATTTATAATCGCATCAACAATTAATTATACTCATTAGCGACCTGAATATAATAACATCATCAGAAACAATAAAAAATACATCAAAAACAAGAAACAATAGACAAAAACTAGAACAATACTAATGAATGGGTAATAAATGTTGAAACATCACCGTCATTTTACACTGCGCATATAGTATTCCATGAGGAATCTCACTTAAGAAAAACCACTAAATTACATTTTTAATCTTCCACTATCAGAGAGAAACCGTAACAGTCTTTTTATATGCTCCTTTTAGTTTAGTAAACACTTTACATTTGAACCAAGATCTAATTTTTTTCGAATAGATCCGCACATTGGGCAATCTATGAGCAAGTGGTTTACAGGTCATTTTAAATTTCACGCCCCACAGTTCTGAGGAAAACCAAACAGATGGACGTGGCTAAGTCTTCCGTGTCCAATCCTCAGCCGAGTTAGGATAACATAGTTTCTTCTGCGTTCCTTGGGATAAAAGTTTTCTCGAACACATTCTCTTGGATGCCACATAAGGCCGTGGGAGGGTTGGGAGGACTTAGTATCCCAACCCACGGAGGGGAAGACACCCCTCTTGTGACGATTCCGGTCTCCATACCAAACCCCCTACCCCGTTTATAGCGCTGATGGGCTTTAATGAGAGTTGTCTTCTTGAACTCAAACTGATTGCATGTTTCAGTCAGCAGCCTGGTCTCTGATGGGATGCCACCGATGCAAATGCCTTGGTAGACATTTACATCAGTCCATTTTTGACTCAGCCTTTGCCTTCGCTGTAGGCTTCTTTCGAACATTTTCTCTCTTCTCTTCTTGTCTTACTCGTTGTCCTCTGAACTGACTAACGGAGTTCGCAGTAGCACCAAGCCAAGCCGCTTAGTACAACCATTAAACAAGCTATTGTAGGTATAAATGTGTCTACCTGAAATGAGTATAAATTCAGTTATTCACAACATACCAAAGAAAAAGTTTTGATAGCAACATCGAAATTTAGACCTGATTCCCTTAACCGATCTCAAAGATTGGTATAAAGCCTTCTGTTAATATAAAATTATGGACTCGCCTTAATTCTGAGTCCCCCTTTCGTTTTTACTCCTTTCTGTCTCGTCAAGATGCTGCGACATATCACGGCTGCATGGCTAACCACATCGGGAGAACTTAGCAGCCAGAACTTATTTCACTGAGAACATAGGATAACACGGGACTGTTTTCATGAAGTCGCTCTCACATGGTAATTCTACTCGAATTTATTGCCGCTTTCTTGGCAGCCTCATCAGCCCGTTCGTTCCCGTGGATGCCGCAATGTCCCGGTATCTATACCAATACTATCTATTTATTATATTCTATCTTATTTGTTCTAGAGAGGGTATCATAGAATGTTTGGATGATGGATTCAGATCGTCTGCAGCTCAAGCACTCAAAAACACACTGCTAGAGCCGATAGTTACCAAGAAACTGTTTTCACTACGAGTCTCCATAACTCTCAAAATGGAGTAAATTGCATAGGCCCCGCAAAACAACACAGAGAAATAGGAAATAAGCTTATACATTATCTCGGCGTCAGGGGATGTACTTGAAAAGCCACATACGTCGGCCGAGACAGAACCATCTTTATAGATGTGAGTGTGTACCCAATGTACGTCTTGGTCATCTCGCTAAATTGATCTGTAACAGATTGGGACGTGAGTTCCGTTTCCGACTTCTAAATGGTAAATATTCGACCTTTAGAGATGCACTCATCCAAGTAGCGCCGCATCCACATTCCTTTCCGAGAATCTCTGGAACAGCAGATCTATTTCCTTGAGATAGCGAAGAAGTATGAGATTGAAAGATGCGGTAAGGGCTGTTTTCTCTCGATTAATAGAGTGCAAGCGATCACTAGTTCTTTGCATGAGTGGTCGTTTGCCTTGAGCGGTTTGATAGACGGGATTTGCTGATCGCATACTTGATAGCTTGGTAGTCCCTCCTGTAATATAGTAGGAGTTATCGGATTCCGCCAGTTAACTTCGTATAGGGATACTTGGAAATGCCCCCATTGATTTTTGAATGCAGTTATTGTGCAAGGAGTCTAGGCCCTTAATTTTTTCTCTCGCAGAGCCATACACGATATATTCTAGTATTCTAGCTTCGACAGAACAATGCTTCTATACGTGTTCAGAACGATTTATTTGTCAGCACCCCATTGCAAGATTATGCGAGTTTAAGGATATTGATTATTCTTATACATTCAATGTACTAAATGTGGCTCGATAAAATATGGCTTGTCGTCAAAAGTTACACCAAGAAGTTTAGTTTCGTTTGTTCCCTTTATCTCATCTTTATCTAAGCTTAATTTCACCTTATTTTTGTATCTGTGTACATTTTTAGAGAAAACAATAAACCTTGATCTAGTTACCGACAATTTGAAACCACTAAATTTTGCCCATCTTTGCACAGAGATCAGCGAATTCTCCATTATTTCCCTAGTAGCTTCAATTTCCTTGCCTCTACAGAAAATAGTGATATCGTCAGCGAAGATATTTCTTTTCACTAACGGAGTGATCACATCAGCTATCTGATTAATAGGCACCAAGAAGAGCATCACGCTAAAGACAAATCCCTGAGGAACTCCGTTTTAATTTCAAAGACTTTTAACACTAGCTCTAACACGGATCGTCCGTTGGCTCAGAAAATTAGTCGCAAAGTTCAATACATTACCTTTAACACCGTTCTGTAGTAAGACTACTATTATCCTCTCTCTCTCTCTCTAAACCATCTCATAGGCATTTTCAGTGTTTACGGTCACTGCAAGGAGGTGCTCCTTCGAGGAAAATTCCTTACATACTAGGTGGTCCATAGTAGATCTGTTTTCTCTGAACCTGCATTCGTATTGGGAGAAAAATTTATTTACTTCCAGACGCTATTCTAGTCTGTTATTTATTATAATTTCCTTCGCCTTGCAAAGAGTGAATATTATAAAGTTTATTTTCGAGAATTTAAACAATTTAACGATAATGGTAAAGTAAAACGAGGAAGTACATTAAGTTTCTTAAATTTCAATGCATTTGCAAATTTTTCAATTCAAAAGTTATATATACATTTTTTAATATTGAAAATAATAAAATAAGTATGTTATTACAACTACTACTGTTATTACGGCGTGGAATGTTTTGTAAGTTCAGTCAAAGTTAGTATAATAAAATTATTAAATCAATGTAAAACTATCCTTCATTTTATTACATGTAAACTTTAGACGTTTAATAAAAATTTTTAGAAACGTATAATTGTGATAGGTCAAAACTACCAAACTTATCTCAGCTATAATTTGTACGAAGCAACTGCGTAACATTTTTACTTTTATAAAAAACATCACTTAAAAAATTTTTATCATTGATTGTAAACAGACAATTTACGAAGTATATTAAAATATTGCTCTATAGAATTTTTCTGGAACTAAACTACACTCACACACTATGTACACAGTGAGAAGTTTTAATAAACTATATATTTTTTGGATTGAGAAACCATGTAAAACAAAATGAACATCGATACTTTCTTCTTTTTTTATTTCACAAAATTCTTGAAGTTAAAAAAGTATAGAACAGCTTTAGAATATATTTTTAGATATTACATGAATTCTGTTAAACTTTTTCGAGTTGTAAAGATACTGGTTCTTTTATACACTGAAAAAAAGAAAGAAACATTACAAGAGCAACTTGCTGAAGATAAATTGTAACAGTAGTTCAGAGTTTTATTTTTTTTATCTGGACCAATATTTATCTCTTTTATTTTACTGACTAAAGAAAAAATTAATTTTCTCATTCATTAATTAATGCAGTCTAACAATTCATTATATTATTTCTCTTAGAAATAAATTATTTAAATTAAAAAAAAAAATAAAATTATAATCTTTAATAAAAACATATTTCGTATTAATAATCTTTGTAAAGTATGACAATAAGCTAATTAAAATTATAATTTTTTGTTAGTTATGTGTATTAATTTTTATCTTTGTAATAAAATAAATAATTAAAACTAAATACTTGCGATTTTCAATCAGATAAAAATATACAAACCCGTAAAAGTCTTACACATTGTATTTGCATGTAATCCTTATTGACAGCTTTATTTAGCAAGTATTATATGCATGCACATGCATTATCAACATCTAAAGATAAATTCTTGAACAGCGGTGTAGCAAGTAAGCTACGTAAACACATGAGGTACTTAAAACAAGCTTTGCAGCACACAACAAATTAATTCATTCTCATATATACTATTAACTTAATTGCAGGTAATATATTACACTAAAAATAGCACAAAAAAAGCTTAAAATAGTTTAAGATATTTTTAAAATTTCGTTCTACTTAAAAACACATTTATAGATTATACTTTATTATATCTCTATAAAATTCTTACTTATTGTACCGTAATTTTATATGATCGTAAAATATGTTTTTAACAGACTTCTTTATGTTCTAAGTTATAGAAACGTCTGCAGATGTAACATGTTGTACTAAGCGGCACTATCATTTAACTTTCTTTAATAGTAGGACGTGATATTAGAAAGCGATCGATGTAGTTCTTCATCTACAACGTAGTAGAAGAATAAAGTAAGTTAAAAGTAGTGTTAAAATAGATGTTGAAAACGAGATCTTAATCAGATCTTCAGAAGTTGTGAATTTCCTATGTGAAATGTTAATGACGAAGTTTTTATATTTTGCAGTATTGCATTTAAATTAAAACTTCGGACAAGTATTGTTTAATCTGTTAATTTATTATTGATTTATTTTAAAATATTGCTTTATTTAAAATTTATTTTAAAAAAACAAACAATGTTTTTAATTTATTTAAACTTTTGTCAATAAAATTATAAATTAACATAATTATCATATTTTACATCTTTTAAAAACCTCATCAGGTGTAATAAATTCAATTATAATAATTCAACTAAAACAATAATTATTGTAACTCCGTTATGATATCATCAGCTTACCTACAAACGAGAAGCAAGAAGAGGTAGAAAAGGATTCAGAGAAATTAAGCGTTTCTTCAACCATACAAACCATGTAATAGTAATAATAAATTGTAATTAAAAGTTTTCCAATCAACACTTTATAATCAATTTATAATAATGAATTCGTAACTAAACTAATACAGTGAGTTCCTTGTTTTTATAAGTTTTACTTGTGAAGACATTACGTTTTTAATAAAGTCATAAAAAAATGTAAAAGCCGCCTTAAATCAGTTTATAACGCTATAACGAATAAACTTTAAACGATCTACTTGTAGATTTTATAGCTTTTAGTCAAAAAAGCATCTTTTTTGAATTTAACTAAAAAAAAATTCAAAAAGTGTTAAAATAGATTTAAAATAAAATAAATATATATATATATATATAAGTGAACAGTCTAAATTTGTGTAAATCCGCGTACTTTAAAAAATTTATAAGTACATTTCCTAATTATTCATAACATACTCTGACGAAAAATTCAACTTTTTAAAAGCAGGCTGTATATTAATTGTTGGCGTGGCACGGAGTTCATTTTTACCACTTTTATTTTATCTCGCTCATGGACTTTGTGTGTGTGATTCGTGGTACGAAACCTTTCAGTCGAATTTTGAAGCACTTCCGATTATCCATTCGCTCTGAAATTTTGCATACAGGTTTGCTCCTGATGACAACTCATTTTAGAAACATTTTCAAGTCTCTAAGATCCCCCTAAGTTGCTAAAAAAAGTCCCTTGAACTTAGCAACCTCGTTTACATGCATATTTTCTTAAATTTTGTGCTATATCTTGGGATCGTTTTGACTAACCCTGTCTGTTTGGTAATGTATCCGTTTTGGCCTATCTTCCACTTGGCCCTTCATCGGAATCCCCCTAAAATCCAACCTCCTACAAACCCAGTTTTTCATCGAAAAACAAATTTCGACCCTCCAACCAGCCAAATTTTACACTCTTATTTTCAAATGGGGGGCTCAAAAGAAGCGTTTTTCGACGTAGAAGACAGTGCTGACGTCCTTTTTTAACATAGAAGCAAAGAGAACCTGAGATTCGTGAGAAAGCAAGTTGGGTCTACTGAGAAAGAGAAATAGTTGAAACCTCAGGTCTCTCAGGCCACGTTGAGTGACGGTAGTAGACAAACCAAGTACCTCGGAGAAGATGGAGGAAAACAGAGCAGCCAATGGAGTTACAGGGAATGGCCTCAAGAATTATCCATGTTTGAGATATTGTCGTTTCAATTGACTAAATTGAACGAAAGTATTTCTTTGTTCGATGATACTGTAAAGTATAAACGTATGAAGATTAAAAAGTAGAAAATAAAATATATATTAAGAAAAAGTTTAAAAAATCATTCTTATATTAAGCGTATTAAAAACAGAAAGTAATTTTAGGATGGTATCTAAGAATGGATTTGACAACAATCTTTGATGGTGATATTGTAAGAATATGAAAGTCATAGCTTCAAATTAAAAATTTGATTTTTTTTTCACTCCATTCTTTAAGCAATTCATCAGGATATGAAAAAACTGTTAAAAACATCAAATTTTTAATTAGAGCCTATGACTTTCACATAATCTTACATAGTTTGTAGTCAAATCCATTTTGAGAAACCGTCCTAAAATTATTTTCCATTTTTTAGTGTGTTTAATGTAACAGTGGTTTTTAAAAAGTTTAATTTATATATTTTTTTTATTTATTTTTTTTTTTTACTTCCGGAATCACCGTAGGTATACCTTCTGAGGATAAGATGAATGATTTGTGCGTATGTAAAAATGCCGTACTTACTTACATTTGGTTTAATTAATTGTGTTAATTTACATATTTTTGTGTAATTTTTGCGGTAGACTACGGTTACTAAGGACTATTTATCCCATTATTAGATACAGTTTATTTACTCATCCAACAGCTCTAGTTTGTTGACGTTTTGCACTTAGAAATTTTTTCTAATAACTAGATTAAAATTTCTTTGTAATCGTGTTTGTGTCTGATTAAAGTTTTCTCTATATCCATATGAGTTTTAGTTAATTGCTGGAGTCTAATTTACATAAACATTGAATTTCTTGCCTTAACCTATGGTTGCTAAGGCTTGTTTATATTTGTAACCAAGTGTTTGGTGATTCAATAGTTTATTTTTGTACTTTGTATTGTCTGTGGTTTCCGGACTAATGGCTGAACCTGATCGGTCTGGCCGTGTGACCCCTTCCTTACGGGAGGATTTTACTCCTGTCGTGAGACGAAGGTCGGTAGAGTGAAGGGATCTCCGGTGGGCTTTCTGGTGACAGCCTTTTCTGGTGACAGTGGTTAACGCTGCGAGTACTGATGGTAAGGTACACCGAAAGTCAGTTGCACGGCAATTGGAGGCCAGGCGAAAGGAGAATACATTTGTAGAGGTGTTTGCCCCGTCTATGGACTTGACGTCTAGCCGTCTATGGAGGGCAGTGATGGATTTAGTAGATATAAGAGGGACTTCCCACCTCTGTTGACAACCCCTGCTGTTGAGATAGTTGAGGGACAGCCGGCAGGGAAGTTATTGATGAACGATTTCTTGTTTTGGTTTTAATAAATATTATAGCTGAGAATCCAGCTTCACACAAATATGTGGTTGCACAAATATATGGCTTTGTTTCGTAAATTTGGATATTCATTTTTTATTGCAATCCAATTTTTAATTAAATTCATCGTTGAAAATTTGTTTCTTAATCTTGTGTCAGAACTCATTTCCAAGAGATGTTCTTGTCTTTGTTACTTACATTTATATTATTGCAATTATTCTCAATAAAAGGATTAGTTACTCATAAATCCATCCATAAATTCATCTTCTGAAATATTTTTCAAATCCATCAAATAATGACTGTTAATGTTGACATTCACATTATCAACATTATTTTCTTTAATTTTTTAACCAAAATTTAATGTTTTTTTAAGTGCATCAATTTTGTAAAATAAATTTAATATAATTGTCATATTCCCTGCAAACTTAAATTTAAGTCGTTTAAGCAAGAAAATATGTCGCTTAAATATGGGAGTTCCGGAATCCAATACATATTGGAAAAACATTTTGAAAACAGAGAGTGATTTTCTACCAAAAATATCTCCACTTCCGTCCCTAATTCTAAAGCATGATAAGCACATTTCCTTGCGAGACAACTTGCTAATCCATGAAGTAAGAGATGTTGATGTTCTGCTTCCAGACAAAGAAATGACAAGAAATGGCAAATAATCGAGAGTTAAGATTGATTTTCTTTACGAAATTAGCAATTTTATTTTAACGATTCTAGGATAACATCGTTTAATTCAGGTGCATATTTCTGGCTGCTAAGAGCTAGCGATGTATAGGGCAATGTGTTAGTAATATGTCAGGAAAAATTTCTTCAATCCTTTTTGTTATTCAAAAAGGTTTCCTTGCTGCTCGTCGCCACTAAGACCAATAAAATTTTTCTAGTTTAAGGAATGGTTATTAATATACAAATTCAATGAATAACAAATTTCAGAACTTGTCATGTGGAAATCTAAATCTTTGCAAAATAATAATTCTACTTTAATTTCTTCAGAAGAATAGTCCGTGTACCGTACGTAGCAGAGAAAAATAACTTTATCACATGATTCGTCGATTTGGATGGAAGATATTGGTGATTAATAAATTCGATTAACTGGTATTCTGTATTTTGAGATAGTTTCAATTACATTACTAATCGTGTCATTTGAAAGAGAAATTAATCTTATTTGATCTGCAGCTGAGAGTCCAAGTATTTCATTAACATCAACACCTGTTTAATTAAATTTTCTCCAGTTGTGAATGATTTTTTTGTTTTGGCTATACGTAGTGCGTAAATATGAACATTTCAATTACAATTTATTTTGAATAAAAATTTCTTTAATTGTTTTGTGGAGAAATTAAATTTTTATTTTTGTCGTTCAAAATATCCCAGTAGTTTCTGTTCTAGTTCGACATGTCTTGATTTTAAATGTCGCAACATTTTGGACGGCTTCATGGTATCATTATTCTTAACTTCCTTACATATTATGCGCATTGGACTTACATCTTATTCCGTTTAAACCGGCCAAAGTATAAAACCATATTTTAAGTACTAATTTTTGTAGCGTCTGGTGAAAGGTTTATTTTTCTCATTTGGTGAACAGTCATTTTCTTTTTTACTCGGTTTTTCTATATTTTCATTTCCCGGAGTAGAACTTTGAGGTGAAAAATATTATGTAAAGTTTCTTGTTTTTTGTTTACGTTTACATTTCCAAAGAATACAAATTTTTATTTTTGCAATAATTAAACCTCTTTACTGAAACACTAGTAGTCAATTACGTAAAGTAAAGAATATAATTGCAAATGTAGTGTTTTCAATAAATTGAACATGTGCTTAGCTATGTCAGAAAACAAAGGTACCGCCAAAGTCATTTTGATGACTTACTACACCATACTTACTACATTGCTACTTACCTTTACTACACTTTACGCATAGCGGGATTGTGTATTGCTACCGATTGTGCGAAGAATGCAACGTATCAATTAAACATGCATCAGTATTGATAATTATATAGGTACAGAATATTATTAAATAATATATAAATTTATATTACCATTATATAAAAGTTTTAAATGTTTATTTTTTCTTACATTTATAATTTTTTTTTTTTTTTTGAGAGCCAATTTGTTCATGGACCAATAGTATTATCTCGCGAACCGGCACCGACCCTACGAACCGGTGGTTGAGATGCACTGCCATAAAAGATCTCACGTAAGTATACCGCTATATTGAGTTCTTCATCCCAATATCACAGAGAAACCGCAACAATCTTTTGATATATTTCTTCACTGAGCAAACGCTTTACATCTGAACACAAGTTTAATTGATGTCTATTAGTCTCGAACATTGCGCAGTCTAGAACTTAGTGGTTTTACTAACTATTTTACTGTGCACAGCTCATAGTTCTGCTAAGAAAAGCTATAGAGATGGGTGTGGGTTAGTTTTGTTTGCCCAATCCTCAGCCACGTTAGGAAGATTTGGTTTCTTCTGTTGTCTGTGGTAAATGATTTCTCGAATACGTTCTCCCAGATTCCATTTAAGGCCGTGGGAGGTTCAGCAGCCAGGATTTATTAGATTTAGTACGTTTGACACGGACTGCCTTTACGTGAAAGAATGTGGGTTGCCAAGAATGTAAACAAATCAACTCTAATCGGACATCAATTTGTTGCCGCTCCTTGATAGCCTCATCAGCTCGTTCGTACTCGAGGATGCGGCAATGGCCCGGTACGGTTACCACCATCTTGTTTTTCTTTGAAAGGATGTACAAAAAAAAAAATTATTCAGATTTAAAAATACAAATTAATAAGTTTTAGTTGGAAAAATGAAATAGGGACATTATTGATCTCATTAAATTCTTGGTCTACAAATTGATTAGCCCTGATCTAATGATATTTCCATTGTAAAACCAATCAACCTAGATAAAAAAAAACTACAACTAGAACTAGAAATAATTAAATAGACTCAAACAAAAGAAGTAGGTATAACTATAAAATAATTAACCACAACAATCTTCATCTTACAAACAGGAATAACAAAGCTAAAATGGGATATTTTTTTATTCATTAATATTCATATTCTTTTGAATAATTTTTTTATGAAATTTATTAACATCAATTAAAATAATGAGAAACTCACTACTTAATGGATTTATTTATTCAACCCAACTAAAATCCCATTAATATTAATATTCTCTAAAAATTAAAAAATTTGCTTTTTTATAAAAATATTAAAAACTTTACCTTTTTTTTTTTTATAATATTACATTTCTTTGATGGTAACAATAAAAAAGCAACTATTTACAGTTTGCTAATTCTTAATTGAAATTTTTTAAGTTTTATATTAATTTTATTTTTAATCTTTTTTAGTTTTATTTGCAGTACTCAGAAATGAAAAATCTACTTAAAAATAAGATAAAAGAAAACCAGTGCAGTAAAATGATGTAAAGAATGCTTCCAAAAGTGAGGTGAAATGTTAGTAGCATGGAAATATGTATTAATTTTTCTTGAGTTTTGAAAAAAAAATTAAAAAATAAATGTAGAGAAACTAAGAAATATACTGCTATCCGAGTAAGCCAAGCTCTTCGGAATGCCAGAATAATAGTTATTTATTATATTTATGCATTATATTCTTTCAACTAAAATGTTCTATGTAATTCTTCTGAATTTTTATGTAAAAATATTTTGAATAGTAAAATCCCAACAGTTTATAACATTGCATTATATTAAACCAATACAATACTAACTATCCAATGATAAATAAATTAAAAATATCTTCAAATCTTTTATCTTGAAATTGTATAATTTTTCATTTAATAAATCTTCTGCTGCTAATGCGGAAAAAGTTATAACAGATTTATTTAAGGAAAGTTTCCTATAAAGTAAATAAATTTTTAAAAAATCGGAATTTGGTTAAACCTAAGACTTGAACAAAAAACGTACTGGGAAGTCCTTCTTTTTTAAAAGTTGATTAAAAACATAACGAGGTTGACACCAAGTTTTTTTTTATGTTCAGATGATTAATTTCACAACATAAGCTGAAAGCTGCTATTATACTGCAGAAATATTTTAATATAAAAAAAAATAACATTTCTTACAGAAAGAACTCTAAGAATTATTATTAAACATGATTGCGTAACTGAAGAGATGCATTAATTTATTTAAATGAAAATAAAGTAGATGTAAGTAGTAACTATAATACGCATAAAAATATTTCACATAAGTTCCATTTCTTATGAAATTAATTTTTCACTTGTCATTTGATTTTAAACTTTTGAAAACTGCTTGTAACATTAATTTTATAACATGGACGAAGACTACTAAGTGCAGGTCATCACACTAAGATTAAAATTAAAATAATCTAAAAATTAAGTAAATCAGTATCATTTATTTCCAACTCATGATATCATAATACCCAAAATAATAATATGGGATAATTTGTATATTTTTTTTTTTGGAAAACGGACAAAATTCATGGAATCCAGGGTGACCGGAATAGAAATTTTTATTACCTACTCAGTTGAAGTAAATGTTTTTGTATTAACACCAAAATGATGTCGGCCTAAAACGCATATCGTAGAATAAATGGAGCTGAAAAGTAGAAAAGAGCCGTTACCCATTTCACAAACTTTCCTATACCATTTAAGAGAAAAGCCTCATTTCAGTCTCGTTTATATAACTACGAGTATAATATACATTATCTTACTAAGTTCATGCTGCTGAATTTTCAGTGTAAACAATTAAGATGATTAAATAATTTTTTTTTTACTTTGAGGTTTTATTGCAATACGATATTAGTTTATGTTTCTTAGATTTTTAGAGGTAATAACTTATAAAACTAGTTTTAAAAGTTTATATAAAAATAAGATACTACCATGCCCAAAAAAAATTTTGGAAATAGGTGATCACAAGAAAACCTGAATCTGTTTTCAATGGTTTTATCGTATTTGAAGGTAAAGTAAATTGTTGGAGTTTACACAGTATTTAAATTTCTCAGTTTAAACTTATTTATATTGATTAAGGCTGGACGTTCATGTCTATGATATCATGTTTATGATATGAATGGGTGTTTAATGTCTGAAGTAAGATTTATAGCACTCTTTTAGGTAACTTCGTTTATGAGACTCCTGTAATTGTGGAACTTCTTTCCTCATAATTATTAAAAATTTTCCTTTATTCATTATCCCGTCCTCTTCAGGAGTGTTCTATGATTTTTGTCTAAACGCTTACTACCAGTTTTAGGTATATAAGTTCATCTTTTATTTATTGCGTCCTTGATACTTTTGTATGGTTTGGTAGGAACAATTCATTCCACTGAGCGTTAGAAGATGAATTATTGGCACATTATTACTGTAAAGTTAACTTAAATCTTGTCTTTGTTATATTACAAGTAAAGTCGAACCTCCACAAAACTTAGACTACTTAAATACAAAACTCAATAAAACAATGTATATGAATGCCAAAAGCGTTTTACATATTTTAAATCATATTTATAAATTTTAAATCTTTTCTATAAAATAATTGTAATTTTCATTCATATTCATTCGTCTGGAACTACAGGCGAAATATTATTTCTATGTAAAGAAAAGTGAAGAGCAATGACATTTTACTATACTGTGACATACCCAGAAAAAAAAGCATCTTTTAGAAAAGTAATGATTTACAACTAATGCAGTTGAAAGAAGCAAATAATAGATTTTAAAATATTTGAATTGTTTATTGTATTTTTAGGATACATAGTTTATATTTATTGCAACTGTATAAGAATTAAATGTAAACTGAATATTGCGTTGAGAACAAATTTAATATTCAGATTTAGTAAAACTTTTTTATTTAAGATACCTTTGATAGTGAGATATCACACTATCAAATATTTTATTCACAACTGACTGAAAGGTCTGTAAGAAGCTGTTGTTAATGTTCACTTGCCTCGTAAAAAATCCAATCAGAAGAAGTTGGATTTTCTAAAAGAGAAGAAACACACTTGAGCTCAGCAAGCTGTTAGATTTAAATAAATATGGCCCAACCACTCTGAATCTTTTCTGTAGAATCAATTGCTTTTTTTATCTTCCTGGAAGATTTATTCTTATCCGTTTTAAATACCGCTCCAAAAACTTCTCCTGTCTTGGTGGAATATCTCATAGCAAGATTATAATTGTTATTAGTCCTAACAAACGCGTGAGAGGTATTTTCATTGGCATTACATAACCTGGTAGTAATATCTTCAGAAAATTTCCCATGATTTTAATTTCTCCAATTAATCTCAGCAAACTGAAATTTCGCTTAGTAATCTAACTTTTTTGAAGAATTCTTTATAACTCAGAGAGATGATTAATCTATCGAATAGTAAAAAGGGCAACCTCATAGACTTTTAGAGTTTTTTTTAAAAAAAAAAACTTGAACTATTCAATTAAGCATCGACTCTGACATTTAAAAAAACTGCAATGACATCTATGACTCATGTAGATTTAAGTAGATGATATACAGTCTGACACAGCTTATGAAGATTCAGTGTCTGAAGTTTGCCACCGAATGATTTATTCATAAATTTCTAAGCTAATAGAACTTATGAATAAAATTTCAGCTTCATTTTTAATAACTACAATTTTTGGAAGCCCGATTTCAATGGATTTTTTTTATAACATTATGCTATTCTTTCTTTTACTATTAGAATGACTACTCGAAGTTAAATTATCAAAAATATTTCATTAATTATTTTAAAAGCATAACAGATAGTTCTTTATAATTATTCTTCAAATTTACCCAAATCTTTTCAATTTTTTTTTTTTAAGATTGTTCAAAACGTTTTCATGAGATTTAAAAAAATTATCAACGGTGTATTTTATAATACTA
Organism: Zanna intricata; assembly: GCA_010016005.3. Taxonomy (NCBI): domain Eukaryota; kingdom Metazoa; phylum Arthropoda; class Insecta; order Hemiptera; family Fulgoridae; genus Zanna; species Zanna intricata. The sequence goes on along the minus strand of JAAAKQ030237318.1, from coordinate 8,205 downwards.
TGTGATATGATTGAGAAAATTTGCTCGGCTCTATCAATTTTAAATAGAATTACGTGTTTTATTTCAAAATATTTGAAACATAATTAAAAACGAAACCCAAAAACAGATTATAAAAATTGTCTTCTACTCTTTTTAATTTTTGTTTGGAAGTTTTATCACCATTAATTTCTGTTTTTTTTTTTCTATTTTTGTTTTTTAGTTAGTATTTTCATGAAATTTTACTCATCTATATCAATAAACAAATGGTTTTCCTCCAGGGGACTGTTTCACTACTACTTTTATTTATTGTTTAACTAACTGTAGACTACCGTTTATATAATGTGCTTTTATGTTTACGTTTCTTTGATCTTTTTATTCATAACTTTATTTGCATGCACACACCCAAAAAGTAACTTACAAACGAGTACGTCATACAGAACAATAACAATAGATTAGTTAGGTTGGCATAATGCCCACTTCTTCCGAGTGTCAAGGTCCACGTCGGTTTGGGTGAATTAACCCTAGAAAATTAAAATTTCTCATACTTCTACTAATACATTATGAAAAAGGAGATCCCCAAATGGTTTCTTTTGTAAATCCTTGCTTGAGGATGAAATGCAATTTTTTTTTTTTTTTCAAATTTTTCAACTACTTTTGTAAAAATTGTAACCAAGAAGTGACTTATATCTTTTTGATTTTATATTTTTAGAATAATTTTTACACCCACAGTCAGTCAAAATCGCAACATGAAAATAATCTTTTAATGTTTTGATTCGTTTTCTTTCATCAATTAGGTTCTGATGCTGACAGAGAACTACGGTTGAAAATATCTGGTCAACTTCTAATGATTGACCAAGCCATTAAATCAGTCAAGTTTTACAGCTTCACTTAAATCGCTTTTCAACATTTGTGTAAATTAAACAGAAAATGTCCCAAATTTATGAACTCTAATTCACTTAATTCTAACATATTTTAACATAAATATGACACTTTAATAAATTCTTTACTTATTATTAAATGAATAAAATTTTGTTAAATTACGAGAGAATTCAGTCAACAGAAATATAACTTCAGTCTTAAGAAGTCAGGAAATGAAACATTGCCAAATGAAATAAGTGGCCACCCAGCGGTAAAGCCGATCGAGCCATAATTGCTATCATCACTCTCACATCAGGAGGTCGAGAACCACTAATAAGTTGTGACGTCAGTAAATTTTCGTCACGTAATCATACAAAAATTTCATGCTGCTGTCTTTATTTCTGTTGAAACTATGATAAATTTAGAATTTACTGTGAGTATTTATAAGGTTAGGTTGTAAGAAAAAAGGTGTCATAGGTTACTTCCAAAACAGAAATAATTCAAAGAAAAGTATAGTAAATTTTTTTATAATACTGATTAGACAAATAATATTGTATCAGTGTTAGTAATGTTTTCGTAAAAAGGATATTAACCCAAGGTTTTTAGGTTATATAGTTCCTCAACATTTCACTGTGATTTTTGATTGCAAATTGTATTACTTTACATAATAATGTTTATAAATTAAATTTAATTGAAAAATTCATAACGAAATTTTATTTAAGAAAGTGTTATTTTTCCTACTTCTCGCTAAGTTTCATTTAATAATCACGTGTAATATAGTTGTACATTTAGTATAAAATATTATGTATAGTATATCAATTTCAAAAATATATTTATTTATTTTATCCAATAAAAAATGCCATTGGATTTAAAACCATCTGTATTTGAAAAAGATTGGTTTTTATAAAATAATTTGTAAACGAAATAAAAGAACCTTAAAAATCTACTATAATACTTTAATGTACTTGTGTACCGTATACGTATATTGTTGTATAATTATAAATTTTCTACACTTGAAAAATCTTTTCACTAAATTGAAACATGATGCAAACAGTTGACTTAATTTCAACTATTAAGTGTTTATTTTTATAAATCTGAAAGGTAAAAAAAGAAATCTAAACTTAATAAAATATTAATTTTTTTTTTTAATAGCTTTTTCAGTTTCTTTGGTTTTCATCCTGATTGTTGAATATATTTGCACTAATAGAACAGAGAATGAATGAGGATGATATGTATGAGTATAAATGAAGCGTAGTCTTGTTCTCAGGTCAAATATTACGAAGATGTGTGGTTAATTGCAATCCAATCGGCAAAGAACTCTCCAGTAATCGGTAAAAAGGTGATTGCCTTTACTAGGAAGTTAAACCTTATACCTCTTGACTTCGAAATCAGCTGATCTGTAATGACGAGTTTACAACTAGACCAACCCGGTGGATTTAGTTAGGTTAACCTAGCTAACCTATAATTGCTCTATTTGGGAACTCTTATGGATCTGCTGTCAGGTGATTTAACTGAAAACAACAGCACATTGATTAATTCGAATACAAGTGTACATTTCTGCAAACGTAGAAAAAAAGGACCTTTGACATGTTCGGATAAGGATCCTAGAAAATCTTTGCGGCGCAAGCTTATTAGACACAACACTGTAAACAACATCAGTGAAATCATCGATGATTTAACTGATGATGAAAGGTGTCATGAGTGACACCTTTGGATATGATGAGATATCACGGACCCGCGGACTAATTCCTTCTCGTGGTAGACTATTCCACTTTTAAGCAAACCAAAAGTATCACATCCTCCAAGTTCAAATAAATTGCCTTTAGGAAATCAGTATGAGCACCTTCCTATGGAGGAGAGGAGCCAACAAACCAAAAATAGAAGGTTGTTAGATCCCCGCCAATGATCCTTTAAGAAATACCGGACGCATTAAAATTGTGTGATTTATCTGGAACGGATGTAGACAAATGTGAATATACTGTGCGGATAATAACCAGTAAAGAGCTTCAGGTAATTTCAAAGGATATAGATGTCTATAAGAAAATTATTATAGTTCGAGGATAAGACCTAGTGCACAAGGAAGGATGAACGGCGGTTATTCACCAACATTACACCTAAATTATTCAATTCCAATAGTAGAGAGGTCATTGTTAACATTGTTATGTTAACACTGCAAAATCAGTCATGTGACGTTTGCAATGAGAAGGGGAGTTTGTCCATGAGTCTGCCTGGATGGAGTTCATATTCCTCACTCAGATAACGTAAGATACTTAGGACTTTATTTGGACCGCCACCTAACGTGGAATAATCATGTGAGAGAAAAGAGGAAGCAATTAAATATCAACCTTAGATGATTGAATTGGTTATTAAGAAGATCGGTGTTATTGTTAAATAACAAACTGTTGTTGTAGAAAGCGTTTTTAAAGCCATTATGGGCCTACGGGATACAACTATGGGGTACGCTGAGGAATAGCAATATCTACATCATCCACAAGTTCCAATACAAAATGCTGAAGAACATTTCGATGGCGCTGCGGTTTGGGCGAAGAACAAGGAGATTCACGATTACCTAGGGATGCCATCTATTCGTGAAGAGATCCACCGGCTAAGTACAAAATATGAACTTAAGCTTAACGCACTCGAAACCTATTAACCTTTTGGATAATATTGAAAATGTTAGACGACTAAAAAGATATGTATTGGATCTAGAGGCTATTGTACGTTGAATATCATCCTGTATCATCATTCTGTATCATTACACTGACTTAAATCATTATATAACTTCTTTTCTTTTTTTTAATTCTCAACCGCTTGTTCTGTTTAATAAATTGTTCCAAACTAATTAATTTTATTGTTATCAATAGGTTACATTACCATATCATACTTTTTCTCTTATCAGTTAATTTTCATATTGTTTACTTTGATACGCTTAGTTATATTTGTTTTATTCGTTATACGTTTTATTGTACTACACTTATTTAAACCTTTATATTAACTTGCAGAGTACTGTATCGTTTACTTATTTCATTGATCAGATAAGTGATACTAAATAAAGCAATGCAAAAACAAAAAACTCGTAATAAGGTGTAATGTAGTAAGCTCTGTCAGTAACGATAATGTAGCAGATAATAATATAGTACAATAATATATAAAATGTTTGTCTTAAAATATTATTTATTCCTTAATAATAATTTTATTTTAGACTTAACCCTTATTTTTGTCATTGAAAAGTTTCTTTTTGTTAGGAAAAATAAATTAACTGATAAAAAAAACGCAATTTAATTAAAATTTGTTAAAATATTTGATTACAAAAACCATGTTGGCTTTTTTACTTTGTGAGATGGTTGTCATTTTCTTCTGTTACGCTTGAACGAAGCCAATTAATATTGAGTTTCGGCAATGAAAGAACTGATGCAATATACCTTTATTTTAATGTCAACAAACAATTTTTTTAATTTAAAAAATAATTTACAAGTATATCTAATATACCTTACCTACTTTAATAATATTACGTCCAACTCGTTTCGTCTTAAATGGAAGCATCGTCAGTTAAAAGAAATCTTGCGTAGTTATGGGCAAGAGACCGACTTTCTGTTAATTTTTGGTTTTGTTTTTAATGTAGTTTAATATTTCTAACAGATACCGCATACAAAGAAACATAAATGTTGCAGCTTGCAGCATTATAACGAATCACGCTTCTAACCTGCCCTGCTCAAATTTTTCGACCTTAAATTGAGCGTTACTCAAGAAAAATATAATCAATGTTCATAAAGTTTTCACATGCGCAACTTCAGATGGACTACTACAGAACACAAATATTTTTTGTTTTGAGCCAGAAAATTTATATATATACCTATATATAAACCCCAATATAAAGAAATGGTATTCTTCTATTTCTCATACATCGAAACGAAAAAAATTAATTTTCATATCCTACTTCCATCATGCGACCGACAGTAATTTCGCACTTTTCTTCGAAAATTCGTTAAAAAAAGTAAAGGTACTTTTAAAACCACTAAAAACTATATGCTTGTTATATTTTTTATTTTCACATTTATAACGTTTAAAATTACATCTAAGCGTTATAGAAATCGGGCACGATATCGAGGACCGTTAAGGGTTTAAAAAAATACTGCTAGTTCGGTGATCTCAAACTGTTAATCTCCGTATGAAAAAGCTAGCAGCAAGCAACCTGCTTTTTCGTAAGAAGTACTAAATATTTTTATTATGTTTTAAGATAATTAATCAAAATTTCCTAATCTTTTTAATTAAATTCTGGTAAAAAACCACTAACTACTTTCTGAAAAAATTACTACTAAGATTATATAAGTTATCCACATTCTGTATTTTATAACATTTTAACTCTTGCCACTTTCCTTGGTAAACGACATTGTCAAGGATTTAATTTTAATGTATAACAATAGAAATCTAAAATATAATGTTGAAAAAAAAAATTATTTTTTCTAAGCCAAGATTTATTTTATTTAAATTTAAAAAAAGTAATAATAAAATCATTTACGGATTTGAATACTAGATAGTGGATACCGCTGTAATTTGGTGGTTGGGTTTCAATTAACCAGATCTCAGGAACGGTCGGCCTGAGTTTGTAAAAGCATCATTTAATATCATCTATATCAGCCTCATTTCATTGCAGCGGGGGAAAGGGATTGATTATGGTTCACTAGTTGAACAAATTGCAATGTTTTCAATTTTGTTTTAATACAATTATTAAACTATGTAATTACAATAGTTTTAAATATTTAATTAATAAATGGATAACTTTTGTTATTAAAATTATATATTACAAAGTAACGGAAAAAAAAATCTCTTAAATAGGCTATATAATGTTAAAGGTTTTCGAGTTTATTTCACACACTTTACTACAGTTGCTTACTGAAATTTTCTAAGATGTGTAGAAATTTTCATCTGATTTTGTCTATAATTTTTCTTTAATATTAACTTCCTTTTACGTCTAAGGAATAGGAACAAAATTTTTGTGCACATATTGAAGAATTATTTAAATAACAACTGAGAATTACTAAAAAAAAAAATTCAATCAAAGATACTGAGAAAAAGGAAAGGAACCCTTTTCGTTTAAATTTACTGAGACAATATACTAACCTCAAAACATTTTAAACAAGCTAAATTTAGGAACACTTACTTTACCCGTTACAAAGAAAATGGGGAGAAAGCTATTTTTAAGTATGATAAACTGCTAGTTAACAGACAGTCATAGTCTATATAGGATTTTAACCCATCAAACAAGGGTAAAATTAAGTTGAAGAAACGGCAAAGAAGCGACAAAGATTCCCCACCTAAACCTACGTTTGAAGGGAAAAACGTTAGAAATGAACCGAGTTTAATTGTATAGAAAAAAATAGAAAACAAATGAGAAATATTTTCTTTTTTACGCTAGTTTGATCGAGATCTTATATCAACGTATCCATTTTATACGAAATAACCTTTTATCTAAAGAGGTCTTTTTAAAATATTTTTATCAGTAAAAAAAAAAAAAACAGTCACAGGCAATATAACTTTTAATAAAAGAAGTTTACTGATAAAATACATACAAAATAAAATCATTAAGAATTATTGTTGCTACTGATGACTAAGAAAATAAGTATCATAAAATCTATAAAAAAAAAATATGATTAAAGCAGTACACGAGTAAAAAGCAATAATTTTTTTAAAGATTTAAATTTATGTAAAACATCTTTGCCTTTACCACGGAACGCATAGGTCACCGCCCTTTGCTGGACAGTTCGGTTTTGTAAAAGACGCATGAGAGTGTGCTAGTGAATCGTTTGGTTTGCGACACGTTGCTCCATCTTGTTGGAAAAAGTCGTACTCTTTTTTACCGTAGAATTCTTTAGAAATTGTACAGCACAGTTCTGTATGAACATTCTCGCTATACGTAAACAAGAAACAGCAGATCATACACGATTATCTCATCATGAAGTGGCTATTCAAACATTTAGACAGGATTTTCAGTCATCTGGACATTTAGTGTTGTACGAATTAACATGCCCAGATAATGAAATCACGCCTTGTCTCACCTGAAATATAGCACTAGGCCCATCTGTTTATTGACAATGTTTTTGAGGAGTCAGTCGCAAAAACAAAACGTTTCACTTGTCTTCTCAAATAGTGAAGAATCTTACGGCAAGAAGTGTATTTACACCACTTTTTATCATAACTTATTATTTATCCTTTTTTTGGACCGAGAAAATTTTCTTTGAATATCGGCTATGGTCTTTGGAGCCCTAACAGAAGTTTGGCCAATTGACAATAAAAGATGAGATTAGTAACGTACACAATCAAGAAAGGTGCTTACAGCCGCAGCGATGGTAACAACATAAAAGTGACCTCAAATATCTGCAGTTGGTCCTGACTCAGTTCGGTTTTAAGTTACTCATCCATATACTGTTTATTTATATTCTGTGTGTCTGTGTGTGCTCACGAGCTCACGCACGCGCGTTTTTGTAATCCTTTAATTTTATTCTCAATAAGTATGACCCGATCTCATAGTTCTAAAAATTTTAATTTTCTCTTAAGGTGGAAATTACTTTTAATCATTATAAAACTTTTCAAAAAATGTCTTCTTTAAAGACGAGTTAATTTTATAGTGTGATTATCATAGCCATAAAGTTCCTAAAATTTTTTAAATTAAATACCTTCGAAATAGCCTACTTCTTTATTTAAAATATTAATTTACTGTAAAACTTTTTATTTGTTAAAAATACCCAGTGACATTTAATTGAAAAATAAATATGAAACAATTCATAAATCTTATATTGTTAACGCAGTACCTTAATAACGTATATTTTGTTTAAAAGTTTTGTCTGCAATGGTTTGTGTGAGGTCGGGCCCTACCAAAAAAAAAATATTAAAAGATATTTATAGTAGAGAATTTTTAAGCTTTATTGAATTTACATATTAATAAAAACAAAGAAAGTTACTTTTAGAAGAAAACAGTTATGATCACTTATAAAAATTATTTGCACTAATTTATTAAAATACGAGTTTCTTCGATTCGTTTACAGTAACATAAATTTCAGCTCTACAAAAAGAAAAAGATAAGCATATATCGATTCAATAGTTTAAGCTCTATGTAGTTTTTAAAATTAATAATAAAATGAAGAATTTGTACCTGTAAGTATCGTCTTTTAAATCATCATAAATATAAAAATTTTTTTCTGTGCTTCTAAAGAAAAAAGGAACTAGGTTAAATCTCCACACTTTTTTGACCGCAGGCATTTAATCATATGGTACTTGTTTTTTTATATAACCAACGTTGGTAGTAATAGGTACAGATCGTTAATTAGGCAGGATCGTTAATTAGTGGCAGGATGTCTGTCCTTATTGCGA
>JAAAKQ030237252.1:0-11165 GCA_010016005.3 Zanna intricata | reverse complement strand
TCTCATCACCCGCAACCATTGTATGAAATCTCAACCATCCCGGAATTTTTTAGAAAAAAAATTACAGATTGACTGTATTAATATTGTAATTTTGTTAGAACTTCTATTTGATGATTTGTTAAATTCATCGAGATCATCAATAAGTGAGATACGAATTTTATCTTCTGATGAAAAATACTTATGCAACCAACTGAGCGCCCTCTGGCCCTCTGTCCGTCTCACACCCGCGCAACCTTTCAGTTTCGGCGGTTGGTATCGAATCGGTCTGCTACAACCGAGTGTTGCAACGAACCTAATGAGACTGGATAATTTATTCCTTTTCAATTTAAAAAAAAGTAATCGTTTTATTTCATTCTATTATAAAGCGGATTAAATTTTGATTTTTTTTTTTTTTTAATTTTTAAAGTAGAGATATATTTTAATCTATCATCGAATTTAAGGATGAAGTTAATATAACTATAATTTTGGATACCAAAGTTCGCGTTTCCTCGAGAATTTAAACGTCTGATTAAGACTTTTTTTATAAATTGATGACGTACAAAGGAATAAGTTACAGTTTATTAAGTTACGTTTTATTTACTCGATGATTTATAGAGAAGTTATTGCGGTCCAATCTTAGGTATTTTTTCGTTTACCAGATCATATAAACAGACCGATTTTCGAAAATATCTTCTTTTTTTTCATCTTAACCGATATGGAACGCGTTATTTCAACCAATTCACTTTTTCAGTTTTCTTTTTCCTCCGCATCGTTTCCCTGTGCTTTCCTTTTTTTTTCTCTCTTTTGTTCGGGTATACTTCTTCCGATGTTTTAAATTTTCCCGAAAACCCGCGATGTTTGTCAATTTCTTTCTCAGTCGCGAACGGTGTTTGATGTATACTCGTGTTATATTCAGTTCTTACAGGTATTTTTTAATTTCTCTGATTTAATTAATAATCGACCTTTATTATTATTTTTTTTTTAATTGTTTTGTTATTATTATTATTTTTGTTTAATATTATTTTATTTTATGATTTTTGTTTTATTATGATTTATTTTATTTTTATTTCCTTTCAGGGTGCGATTAAACGAGGTAGTGAAAATCCATTGGATTTATCGGCGAGTAAAAAATCACGTAAATCGGCGTTAATGATGAATTCAGCCGCATCTACGTTAAGTTTAGGTGAATCTTTATACGGTGATGCTTTATTAGGTCTACCGATGTTTACCGCATTAAATCGCGCTTCCAAAGAACATCAACAGAATCGTATACAAACTAAATCGCCAAATAAACCGGTTTCGTCAAATAATAATAATAATAATATTAATAATATTACCGGAAATACAAATAGTAGTAGTGGTTCTCAGACGATTCCTAGTGCGATGGTTGTCGGCAATACTTTGAATAAAAATAATTTAAGAAACAGTCTTAATATTAATAATCGACCGCAGTGTTTGTCTATGTGTAACGATAAAACGTTAAGTTGTAGTTCAAATAATTCTCATTTAGTACTTAATTCCAATAGTTTGTCTACATCGCCGAATAACAACAACGGTGGTGATCCGAGTGTAACCTTATGGAATGTAGAAGAGGTGGTAAATTTCGTTTCGTCGATCGATATATGTGCCGAATATGCGCCGGTAAGTCTTATTTATTATATTTTTATTATTTTTTATACTTATTTTAAAGAGATTCTTTTCTTATCGAAAAATTTTAACATTTCCTACTTTTTTCTCAACGGAGAATCCTTCAACCACCGACTGAATACGGTGAAACGTTGTTTCCTTTTCTTCCAGAAGTCTTTCATTCCTTCGTTCTTTTTAGCTGTTCTTTCTTCAATCCGTTCTCCTCTGCTGTTTTTTCACCTACAAGAATCTTTAATTAAAAAATTTTCTTTCTCGATCTACACAGTCGCTTTTTGTAACGTTGAATTATTTGAGCTCTTCTTTCATCCGTTCATCTTTATAATTCTAGTGTTTATTAAAATATCTCTTTGGTTAGCCTTGATCGGTTTATTGGGACCGTGCGTCCATACGTCGTTTTCTTATCGTTATCTCTTTATTTGATTTCGGTCTGCGGCCTTCTTGGACCTATTTTAGTACGAACTCAGCACCGAGAAAGAAGCGCTAGCTTCTTAGATTATGAAAATTTCCCAGTTTCTTTACGCTTGCCCGTACTTTACTTAAGACTTTTACCCTTTGAATAACGTTTATACCTTTTCGGTAAAACTTGTAAAAAATTCATCGGTTTCCCGACTTCTCGTCCATTAAAATCCTTCTCGTTTCAGTACCGCTAGAGTAAGTAACTTTTTAAATATTTTTTTCTTTTAGAGCGGAAATAAATCGTTTTGAAACAATTTTTCCTGCATTTTACGTTTTTAGATCAAAATAAAACTTTTTTGAGCGGATCGCGTCGTTCTTTATTTTGTGCGCTATGAAATCTATTTACAAACCTTCTCGCTATGCCGGTGTCGAAATCGTCTAGTTTGTTACAGGTTTTTCATAATTCGTATATTTCCTCGGGAATATTGAAAGAAGAGGAAACCTTCAATCCGATTTTTCTTTAATATATCGTTTTTTCTTTGTACTTGGATTCGAGATTCGTTACGCTAGCTGCTGTTCTTTTATCTCGCTTTTGACTCGAAAGAATATGCCGATTGTCTTTACCCTAGTATCACAAAATCATACGAACATTATAGGTTTCCTTTCAAACTTGCGATTTAATTTTTCACGTTAAACGCCCATTTAAATCCGTCCTTTTTGTACGAAACAAAATAAAAAGGATACAGAAAAATGAACTCTTACTTTAAGATATCCTGTACACGATAAGTTATCAAAAATCGAGAAACTCAGAAAACGCAACACACAACCAACGAGTGTAAGTCATAATACGCCTATAATTTGTCAGATCATTTAAAGAGAGAGCGATTCACTTTTTCCAATTTACATACGTTCGCAAATTATCCGTCATTAGCTTTCTTTGTGTGGACTATTATTATTTCTTAAAGTAATAGACTTCGTCTAGATTATCATAAATTTTCAGAACTATTAATTTTACAAATATATTATTTTCCATGAACTTAAAACGATCAGTAAAAGGTTAATAGTAATAAAGCTAGTAGTTACGTAATTATCAATAAACTTCACATCTATTTGCAACGACAATTTCTACGAAGAATTGTAAAGAGTTAAGTTGATTCTTCTTTGTGAAAACCGAAAGGAAAAATGTTTTAGAATCGTTTATATGCAGCTTAACAACTATCCGATAACAAACGTCAAATTCTGTGCAAACATCGTTAATTATCGGCACTGCTAATACACAGCAAGCGAAAAGTTATGCGACGCTGAACTCATTAATCCGCTCAAACGGGAAATATTCTTTTACGTCGGCAGTAACGGTCGGGGAGGAGGTCGATAACGTTCGACCTAGTAACATTAAAATATATCCGATGTTCAAGTAATATCTCTTTATTTTGTTCGTTGGCAGCGTGCTATAAACATACTATCGTGCGTTTTAATACCGTCTCGATGAGTATTTATTTTAAATCGCGATCATTTTTAAAGTGTCAGAAAATTTTTCTTTGGATTTTCCTCGATCGAACGTACTCGATAAGTCGACGATTCGGCTGGTTTGAGACAAACCGGTTGTAGATAAACGAAACCGTCCGGCCGGCCGACGGTTTTAAACGATGAATCGTTAGAACGTGTCCGTATATCATTTGAACGATGGGGTTAGAAATCATAAAGGAGGAGAAATAGATCGTAGTGTTATACGCGAGTTCGCGAAGCCACGCTGTGATTTTGCGGTTTTATCACGAAATTATTGACTTGGAGCAGGAATTGCGAGAACCTTGATTGCGAAAAAAAGATGATTATTACAAACGGTTAAGCAAGTATTCGGATCTTTAGAGTCAAGGTACGATTTTATTTCGGCGGCTTTGTAAACGGCCAGAAGAACCCCGATATTGGAGAGCCGAAAACCCACGCGTTCTATGGTAAAGATCGGGGTTCGGTGAGCGATTTCTCGGAATAGAATAGCGCGGTTGCAATTTTTTTCACGGGAATAGCAACGTCTGAACGCTACAAGCAGATTATAACTGGCTTTATAACGCCGTTAGATGAACGCGATCGCCTGTCGCGGCGCGACGATGTTGCTGCTAGAAAGTCGTTCGCTGAGCGCTGAGATCTATGGCCTCCTAGGTCACCGGATTTACCTCCCGCGGATTTTTTCTTCGGGGTTATTTTAACGATATAATCTTCACCCGATCCGTTGACTTTGTATCGAAGTCGAGATATCAAAATATTCCTTATCGGCGCAGGACCGTTAAAATGCGGCTGCTATCACGAAAAGATGTGTTGAGCCTGTACAGCCGCAAACGGAGGGAATTTTGAACATTATCGTAACAAATTTACTGTAAATTATGAAAATATTTCATATTTATTAAAATTTCGTCGATGATCGTTTTCCACGTATGTTTTTCCTTTCTTTTCGCTCGCTATGTCCTTTTTTTAATTTATATTCTTACCTAACAATTGTTATTGGGCTTTGTATTCTTCGAACATAAGAAAAGAAATAGTCGGTACCCGACTACTATCGACCTAACACTTCATCGGTGCCGTCTGCTTTTTAATAATAACAGTTTTGATGAGAATCAAAACATTATTTTCTGTTTTTGTAAAAATTTATATAATACGACGTAATCCGTGTATAATGGAATATATATATATATATATATATATATATATATATAAGGTGATGAAGGAATCGCGTATTGACGTTTTATATTGTACAGGGAGAGAAAGAAAGGGAAGGTAGTAAATAAAGGTCCGTAAAAAGAGCGTCACTTGTCCCCCGTTTTTAAAAAACCCATTTCAATGTTACAATTTTAAACACAATGTAAGCCGACGGATGTAGGTTTGAACGATAGAGAGTCGATTTTGCAAAGCAAAAACCGTCACGTTCCACGAGACAGAAAAGATACGTTCAGAAAAGATTGGAGTTCGGAGCGCGCAATTTCTAGAAAGCGAATAACGGGTCAAATATTTTTCCACGGAAATTGTAGATTTTAATCGCTACAAGTATACTGTGACCGACTCATAGCGCTGCTAAAAGAAGATGTTTGTGAACGCTGTTCGCAGCAAGACGATGAAACAATCCTCGCAGCAAAACATGATATCCCTTCTACGCGGTTCTTTGGAGAGGACGTCATTTACGGTTACTCGGTTGCCGGATTTATCTCTCGCGGATTTTGTTCTTTGGAGTTATTTGAAAGAAAAGGTATTCAGAAGTAATCCTCGCGCGATCGATCGACAGAAACAGAAGTTGAAATATCTCGAATCAGCGCAGCGGCTTTTAAAAATGGTGGCTGCTGAACTAAGAAACGTCGGAGGATATTTCAAGCCTTAATTATAAAAAAATCGTTGTAATTTATTAAACTATTTAATTTTTATTTTTTCTTTCAATTTAATAAGATTTTTTTCACTTTTTATTTTTTTAGTGAGGAATAGTTCCGTAATTTCCGTTCAGTCCGATACAATGGAGTAATATCCGTTGATATATATTTAACCCTTAATAAAACTTTGCAGGTCTCTGGACCTGCAACGTTTTCTAAACTCTCAAACTTTGACCGGTCGTTGTCTCTTCTTTTATCTTTTCTCTCGACTGAACTGCAGATAAAAGGATCCATTATCGCTACCTCGATTTAAAGATATCCAAAAGATACTTTTTGTAATAGAAACGGTTTACCGCATTCTTCTCGTTTATCCATAAACCGGAGAAATAGTAAAATAAAATTTTTTGTTTTACGTACGTATCTAATTGCTATTTTTTTTTTTATTACACAAAAAATACGAGTAAGTAGGAGATGATTTAAGTGAACTTTTCTAGTATTTTTTTGTAAAGCTTATATAATTTAACCTTTCGGCCATCGATGGAGTCGAGTTATTATCGACCTTAAAAAAGTAAAAAACGATTCGTTTAAAACCGATAAAAAGTTGTAATTCGCTTACACGAGATGATAAAACTTTGCCGATTGTACTTCGATTTGAGGGATTTTACGATTACTACCGTGCTCCTTGCTTATCGGAGTTCGCTACAAACATAGAATTACTGTACTCAATTATCACGATACTCACGTATCAGAGATAACAAATTATTTTGATAGTTTGACTCACAATCACCCACCCGCACGCGTGCACCTACACGCAATTTGCGACAAGGGAAAGAATTTTGTTATCTGCGTAGCAGCTATAAAAATACTTTTTAAATATTTCATTTTTTTAAATATTAGAATCCGCGTCTTTTTATAAGTAACAAAAATTGCTACAATATTTCTTAAGAGATTTTAATGTAAAAATACGGAGCGTTTTTATTTTAAAAACAAGAAGTACATCACGAATATCCTTATTCTCACCCTGGCGGTAGCAGCACTACGCCGGGCATTCCCCGGAGTCGTCAGCCAAACTTCTCTCTCTCTTTATCTGTTTAGTCTCCGGAACTTCCTACCGTATGGTATTACTTCAGAGGATGAATGCGGATGATGTGTATGAATGTGAATGAAGTATAGTCTTGTACAATCTCAGATCGACCGCTCCTGAGAAGTGTGGTTAATCGAAACCCAACCACCACAGAACAGCGTTATCTACGATCTAGTATTGAAATCCATAAAAAAGCACCTGCCTTTACTAGGATTTGAACCTTAGATTTCTTGACTTCGAAATCAGCTGATTTGCGATAACCACAACACCAGTCTGGTGGGCTCGCCGGCCAAACTTACGGGACCGATACGAGACTTCGTTTATTTTTCCGTCTGTCATTTTGCGCTTGTAAAGAAAATTATATTTTAAGAAAGGATTGAGCTACTCGTATTTTAATAGAATTTCAATTTTCAAATCTTTAACTTTAGAAATTCAAAAATAGCGACCGTTTATTCTTTAATAGTGACCTAAATATTAATTTTATCGAATTATATTTTAGGTAAAACGGTAAGCCTTACGTTGTAAAAAAAAAAAAATGACATCTCATTTGTTAAAATTGGTCGACGGACATTCGAAGTACGACTGAAATTGTTTTAAGCGGATCTCAAAAGTTACGGGTAAAAATAGGCACAAAATCATCAGACTGCATGCATTATTTCCGGTCTGCGTCCCTACCTCAAAGCGATGTCTATTGTATCTGATTTCACTGTCCCTTAGTTTTCTTCTAAAACCATTTAACAGATTTTGTGTTAAAGTGCGAAATTTAATTTAAGTATTTCCTTATAAGGGATATTAAGTAATATTAAGTATTATTAATTTCTAAATTTTTTGAAGCGAAATCTTTTTTGGCCGGACAACTTTGCGAAGACTTTTACATGGGGAAAAAATAGCCGACTCGTAATCAAAAAACCATCACGAGAGCTAAGAATATATATTGAATGGTTTGTCGGGGACTGCGGCCGCGTGCGTTAGTAATCAATAGCGCATGCGCCGGACGCAATTGACAAAATTTAACAAGTGATAAATATTAAGAATTAAAAAAAATACGATGCCAAAAAAAACATCGCTCTTTAATATATTATTTGTTTGTGTTCACATTTTTAAAATTTATTTAAACATTTATATAGTCTGTGATTATTACTCCGGGTAGCATGTAAGGATTCCGATGCGAAGTTATAATGTAAGTCGGTTCAGCCGTTTTTCTGCTACGGTGGAACAAACATATGTACATCCTAAAAACATTCACTCTTTTTTGGGCAGTCATATCATGTAAATTAAAGAAAATTTACTGGTTACGTTTTATGGGGAAAAACTTATAACCGGACGACTAACAACATTTTATTTAGAAACAAAAAATTTTAATTTGGTTATGAGTCAGAAGGCTGAGAGATGTGAGATGAGCGCACATAAAAAAAACAACAAACAAATAACGTGTCTCGAGTTGAATCGAGAAACTGCTCCTTTATTTATTTATTTTGAAATCGGTTAAAAATTTATAGAAATAAAGGTAATTGTAAATACAGACTGGGAAGTGTATTTACAATAATAAAGAAATTAAAGTGGAAGAATAATTGAATACGGACGGTCGGTTAGACGAGAGTAAATCGTGACCGATGACGCGCGCAGACTTCCACTCTTTAAACATGTGTTCGTGATTAGCTATTTATTTTATTTCCTTGCCTTCTTCTTCTTCTTGTTCTGTCATTTTTACTATTCCTAATACAGTATTATTATCTTTTTTCAATTCTTAATTTTATTATTATTTCTGCACGATAAAATAAAGTGCTTTCCTATCGATACACACACGCACGGAAAAACTGTTAACTTATGCGTTCATACACGTTATCGTTTATTAACACGTATATTTATATTTCCGGAAAATATTTTTTTTAGCTTCTTCCTGTACCCGTATATATCATAAATTCGATACACAGGATTTTCAAAAAAAATAAAATGGGGGTTTTAAAGCTATAATTTACAATAATAAATCAGAAATAAAACTCTCACAGTTTTCTGCTACAAGCGTTTAACGTCACCATCCCGACCTCGAAGGGGGAAGACACCCGCCTTGTGACTATCCGGTCCCCACACCACTACCTCCGTTTCTAGCCCTGGTGGTTTTTACCGGAGGTCGCCTGTGGAATCTCTAACTGATTACATCTCACAGTCACCAGCCAGGCCTTGGTCGGGATGTCACCGATGCAAATGCCTCGGTAAATATTTAGCATCAGTATAAAATATCTCATCAGCAATCGCCTTCGCCGTAGGCTTAGGTCAACTTACACATAGCCCTAATAGCTATATAACCGCAGCCTGGAAGCACGAAGCCTCGCGCCTACTATAACAAGCAATCTAACAACCCATGTGACTATGAATGCCATATACGCAACGATCAAATCGATTGAAGATCAAATTCCCACTCAAAACGCTGCTCGCAACATCGAAATTTTGACCTATCACAATATTACACGTGCAACATGCATTCACAAAGGATCAGAACGGAGGCTAATACCTCCCAAAGAATCACGTTCACGTGACATTCTCTTCTCGCCACATCTTAGCCTACATCAGACCCAACACCACCAAGGCCGCCCGCACAAGCGAACCGACCCCGGCGACGCCAAGCGTAATATTCCTACCAACGATCCAGCAAAGCAGCGCAAACCTAAAAATAGGCAGTCGCCGCCCAGCCAGAGCTATTCTACAGTATTAAGAAAAAAACCATGGCCCGTCACCAAATCGCCTATGTCCAGCCACACAATTGGACAAGTCAAAACCCTAGCACCCGGGCTCCTACCTTCTACACTCCTTCCGCAACCCGAGAAGACGCAATGGTCCGCAGGAAGCCAGCAACAATCTGCCACTCAGCCCGGGTCTTCCAATTAACCCTTATATCAAGGCCTGAGTGCAATCTCTCAAGTCACCTAACACTCTGTCTCGCGCAAACTCATACCGGGGACAGACATACAGCACATGGCTAACACTACCCGGAACCCTACATTCAGTGCATAGTCCTGATTTCACATGATGAAACCTAGTCCAGCTATGGCCGCAAAGAAACTGAGTTATGTGCCGATTGGGGGGATATCCATTTATTGGCGCATAAGCCAACAACCTCCGGAAACAATTCATGATTATTCCGCCCGTTAGTGGACTCATCTCATCGCGCTTGCCACGCAATGAATCCCTGGTCCTCTATTTCACACAAACGTTCTGAGACCAGAAGACCAGCTTTCTTGGTAATATACCGCTCGTTGCGCTCAATGGCAAGTAAATCGGTCACCTTTCGTTACGGGATCGCGCATCCGACCGTTAGGAGGGTTTGTCCCGTAATTTAAGCAGCACCTCTGGAATAAAGGAAGGAACAGTCGCTTCAAAGCTGCGCCTCATACCGGAAAGCCGCCTCAAACAAGCTACGTCATCGGATCTGTGCGACAGATCCAGTGGTCGGGAAAAACGTCATTCCACCGATCCCATTGGGAATTATGCCGTCGAAGAGGCGCAAAATTATATTGGCGAATAAAACTTTTTATTTCATCTTACATCGAGAGAAGAGCCATGTACGCATCGTATCCGAATACGCGATTCTTGTTACCCGCGCTTCAGCGAGAAAGAACGGTACGTAACCTTACCGTGGAAATATTGCACAAAATATATTTATCTCTTCGGCATCATAAGAATTCACGTGAACCTAGCAGGAAACACTTTCCGACACGTTGGATATTTTCTTCAGACACTCTCGGCCGCTCTTTACGTCATCGACGAATCGTAATTGCCGCTCGGAGGATCACTACCAAATTTTTTTACAAAACGTACATGCCAGAAACATCGATAACGACTCCTCGCCGATCGTCACAATTATTTGAAGTGCCACAACAGTCATATTATAGGTGAGTCTTGGGAGAGTTATATACAGTCTCAAGAATACAAAGCATTTAGAGCCAGGCTTATTAGCCTACTATATCGATTTAAATATACCGCTGCGGTGGAAGTAAGTCGATATTCGGACTTACACAAGCCATAATTTCATTCTATTCACTACAGGATCTAGCCGTATGCGAAAAACGTTTCTTTCAGAAAAAATAACTTTGATCAATGACCTTTTCTACTTCGGATGCTTTATTTCTATCTCTTTAACAATTTAATAATTCATCGCTTCATACGTACAGTCTTATTACAATGACACATATACTCCTTTTAGTCGTCAGGGAATTCTTTTTCCAAAGCGGTTTATATTTTTGGACGATGATGGTTTAATAATCGAAAATCGCATCTACTCCAAAATTTTTTCATGAAACTCTTAGTCGTTTTATTTCAATTTTCGTATAGCGTCCTAATCCTTGGTATTACATGACCTTTAAATGTAAAAGTTAGGTTGTAAAAATAAATCTTGGAAATTAACGTTCACAAGTTTTGTATGTTTTTTACGGCGCTAATGCTGTTCTGATTTTAATAAAATTAAAAAAAAAAACAGAATTACTTAGCGTAAAAATCTGACTTTACACCTAAAGATAGGTAGGGATAGCTACTTCTTTTAAAATGTTCGATAAAGTAGCCTGTAGGTAATGTTAGATCGTGGATACCGTTGTTCTTTGGTGGTTGGGTTTCAATTAACTACACTTCTCAGGAGTTGTCGACCTGAGATTGTACAAGACTACACTTCATTCGCATTCATACATATCATTTTCATTCATCCTTTGAAGTAATAC
>JAAAKQ030237207.1:3128-18058 GCA_010016005.3 Zanna intricata | reverse complement strand
TTTTTATCTTCTCAAAATCATTCCCCTCATCTTATTCCTCTCTTCAATAGGATCTAGTGTTTTTTTCTTATTAATTTATCTGACTGATGCATTCACTCATCATAAATGAAGTCACTCCTTATAAAGAGATTATATTTTTCTTTGACTAACTTCATTAGTTCATCAATTTCCTCATATATGTTCTACCACTTCATATTTACTATTAGGTAAGTAAACCATTATTACACATATGGCTGCAGGTTTGGCCTTGAGTTTAATTGTGATAATTCAGTTGTTGTGGTGATATGTCTTTAAAATGTTTTTCCATTCTCCTCTTAGAATTATGGTGATTCTTTTTCTCCCTGATTTGGAATTGCCACTGTGAATAATAACGCTAAAATCCTCAGATATGAATTCACCATTTCCTGCCATCTTGTTTCACAGATACCTACAATGTCTAGTTCTGATTTCTTCATTGCCATCTTGACTTCTAGTTTTCCAATTTTAAGACTGTATTACATTTCATGTTCCTGTTCTAAAATGTCTTTTCAAAACTTTTCTTTTCACAGCTTTATTCAAGGCATTCCATTCAAAGATCTGATTGGGAGAATTGAAATTCCAGAAACTTTTGTATTGGATGTAGCTGTTTCAAAACTTGAAAATCCTGTACATAGTAATTAATGCAGTGGTTTCATGTTTCCTTCTGCATTCTATGATGTTGACCATGTTAGTGGTTTTCCACCTTTAGGGACAATTCTCATCCCTGGGGACATGGGTACTCCCTAATCCCTCAACTGCTTATCTGTCCTTGTCAGGCATTTGGTAAAGGGAGACTACTTCTACTGGGAGTCACTTGGTTTTCATTGTCTTGCTAGTGGAAACAGGGTGCACGAAGCATCTGCTACTTGTGAAAATGAGGTTGACATTTGAGTCATCATCCTTTGCACCCCATTATTTAATTTATATTTAAGATTAAAATACTTCTTTTAATAAATAATTTAATTTTAAACATTATAAAAATATTCCAAATATAAAAATAATGATCATTAATTTTTTTTTTGTTTTTAATTTTACAAAACGCAGTACTAAAAATAAATTATATTAGTGACTCAAAAATCAAATTTAAAACTTTACTAAATATTACATAAAAAAGAGATTTCAATTATACAATCATTAAAAAAAAAAAAAAATACAACATATGATTTTTTTCCATTTAAACTCTTAATAAAAAAAAACCTGATTTTTAATCCTACAAAATAGAGTTACTTTTTAGAGACATTTATTAATTTTTCAAACTATAATTCTAAAATTGAGACTCACAGTAGTATAGTCACATGACTATACTAGTGTAGTATAGTCATGACTAGTATAGTCACATCACAGCTAAAACCCATCCACACCTACCAAAGGAGTGATGGAAGACCCATGTAGGACCTGCTGGTTAATCGTGGGCTGGGGATGAAGCTATACCTACCCCCCTTTATAGGCATGCACACGTATGAGTACTAATCTTAAGATTGAAAATTAGGTGTTTGTCTGATATTTATAGTTTTTTCTGGAAAAACTTAAATACTTATCAATTTTTCTCAGTTACTTTAAATTTTATGAACCGATCAGTAAGGATACATATAACTTTTACACATTTTTATTTAAAATGTGATAAATGGTAACCTGTTTGATTGTGTTTTTGTTTTAAATATTACTTTGTGTAATTACATTAATTTTATTTGTATAATTTAAACTATTTTATTAATAGAAAGTTATTCCCCCAAATTCATAATAAACCCATGAGAATGTGAAGTGAGCTCTAATCCAAGGAGAGGTCCAGGGGCAAGATCAGTAGAGTTGAACAATAGATTGTTATTGAGCCAAGCAGTAAAGTTGGCATGGAAAAAAAAGTAGTACAATTATATTTGCATGAGATTTGCTTAATGTAATAAATATTGTACTAAGTTAATTGCTTTTGAGCAATAGTAGGAAGGCATCACGTGGTTCCTGCATAGTACATACTTGTCTATTCTCCAGCACTGTATAATACAACCTATGGTGTACAATACATTGATTATGCAAGTACCTATATCTACTTTGAAATTGAAGTAGAGATTTTGGATAGAAAGTTTGGAAATAAGTTATTTAATTCCAGATTCAAACCAGCAATCCTTAAACTTGAAAGTTAGTGTTCTGCTAGTAAGCTGTCCTCACCGATTACAGTTTTATTATTTTTAAACTAATTTTTATTAAAATATGTGAAGTTTTCTTTATTGCAATTTAATTAATTAGAAGTCCAACTCTATTGAATTAAGTGCTCTGATGCTAATGAGTATCAAAAGCTCTTTAATCTCATAGTTTTGTTGGATACATTTATTTATAATAAAATTAAAAAACGTTAAAAAATAATATAAAATCAGAAAGTTGTTTTGTGTTTGTGAATATTGTTGCTTGTAGATTAGACTTTAAAGCATTTGAATTAGAGATGATTATATATTTATTAATAATAAATAATATACTACTTATATATCTGAACACATTCCATTACTACTAAGCTCTCTTTTATATTAATATAACAATTGTAAATTATATTATCTTTAATAATGTATTATATTTTTATTATAGAATATAAATTATTAATTTAAATAATATTAATATATTAATTTTAAATTTATAAAGATAATGTTGCCTTCTTAGAATTCAGGTAGTTGAAGAATTATGTACCACAAGTTAAAAATTAAGAATGAAGTGATTTTCTCTTCTACATCGTGCCTTAAAACTTTTTTATTCCCAAATTAAAAAAGTTTAAATTTGAGATTAACTGAAGTTAAAAAAAATTTAAAGAATTGTTGAAATGTTCGAAATATTTGTCAGATTATCAAAAAAATTTTATTATTATAATGGTTTTTTTGGAAAATAAAATTGTATTATTTTTTACCAATGCATATGTAGATAGATTTCTATTGTTTCATTAAAATCTGTGCGTCCAAAATTTTATTGTAAATCAAACCAATAATAAATAATTGACAACTTCATTAATTTTCTTAAAAATTTTTCAAAAAATTATAATATATATATAATTAATAATCTTATAATATATATATAAGAAACTGATATGTATCATATCAGTTTCTTTAGAGTAAGTTTTTTTTCATCCTGTGTGAATATTTAATGGAAAGTTTTAAATATTGATGTTTTATTTTTATTTACTACATCTTATGTTAATTGTAGGAGGAGTTATGGCACAAAATGTACTGTATTTTACCCTTCAATCAAACTGTTATCAGTGATATAAAGTGGTTTTGTAATTTTTACTTTTAAAGGGTTCTTATGTTATCGGTAGGCTAATGATTGTATTATTATTATTATTAGCTGGTACTTTAATTAGCTGGATAATGTAACCAGATACATCAGATTTTCTAAAAAAATATATATTTTATTACATAATTAATTTTTTTTCTATAATGTTAAATTTAGCTCATTTTAAATATGGTTTGGTTGCATAAAATAGAAAATCATTTTAATTTTTCAAAATACAAATTACATTAATATTGACTGTGATTTGCATTTTTAAATCTGTTTATTGGCAGATAAGCTGTTCAAAATTATTGACAGAAATTTACCTTTTATTTTGTGTTGTTTTTCTTTACATAATGTACGTATGTTATCTATAACTAATGTACTTGGTATTTAGAATTTTGAGTATATGTCACTTCTTAATTTCATTAATTGTTTTCTTTTATATATTATAATAATTTTTTTAAGCTTTTGTTAACATAAAAAAATAGTAATATTAAATAATAATACTTCTTTTATATAAAACACAATTTTTTATTACTATTACTTTTTAATACATCTTTACATTTTTTATGGATTAATTGTCAACAGAAATTTTATTTTTATTTAAAATTGTGTTGTAAACAATTTAAAAGTGCCTATTTTCAGCGGATGATGAAAATTGATTGTATTATATTAGTTGCCATAAAATATATATTTTAATTTTTTAAACGTCAAGTGTGCTAACAATATTATTATCTTATGTGTATATTTGCTTATTATAGTTAAATTTTATTAATGCTGATGTCTATTTAATATTATATTTTTTAAACAGATGAATTTTTATTCACGTTTACAGTTTTCTTACCAAGTTTTATAGAATAGGATACTTGAATTTGTAAATTCAAATTTTCTGTTTAAATGTTTACAAAACAATTATTTGTAATGTAAAATTATGTTAATAATGTTTAAGTATCACAACCATAATTTTATTTTGATCTCAGATGTGGTGGAGGTGTCAAGAGTTTTTTTTATATAAATATGAATGTATATTTATAAAAGCAGTTTGTACACACGGCATACAGTTTTTTTTTTTTTTTTTTAATAGTTGTAGTTATGGTTTCAGTTTATTAAATAAATTGATTTGTTTACATGACTGTAGGATATGTTAAAAAATGAGATTACAGTAGTAAAAAGTTAATTGAAGAATGACAGTTAAACATTAATTCTGCTGACTTTTAAGCAGCTATAATAATCATCATTGAATGACTATTGTTACAGCTTGCCCTAAAAAAATGGAGGAATTTTCATTAATCAATAGTTGCCACCCACCCATTCATTAGTTGCTTTGGAAATAGCAAGTAGTAGGAACTCAGAAGTGATAATAAGGGAGCTGGTAATTAATTAGTTCTATAAAATTATTAATGAAGTAGTCATTTGCTGATCATTATTATAGTTGTTCAGAAAAAAAAATTTCTCATAAATCATTTTCTATTTAAAATTTTTGGAAACAGTCAACAGGTATTATGTAAAATGCATATTTCTAGAAAACAATCATTAGTTTCTTGCAAAAAAAAATTGTAAGTGTACTAAATCACTCTTTAAAAGGAACCAATGTTCACAGTTTTTAAAAACAAAATGGTAACACTGTGTCTTTGTTCAGAGAATAAATATCCATATTCTTGCCTGAATAATTGAACAGATTTGTAATAATTTATAATCTGTTATATTTTGAGACAGAATAGTTTATATAGTAGCTGACCAATTTTGACTATTATATTGTATTGACTCTATGTTTTGTAAAGAAAATAAAATCTAACATAGAGCAAGAATCAAATAAAAAAATTAATGAGTCATCAAAAAAAGCACTATGTTATTACTTCATCATGGTTCAGAAGCTTGAATAATATAAAAACTGTTCCTGAAATTTGAATTATGCACTTGTAAGTACAATACATGCTTATCTCCTGAATTTCTAATTTTGTTTTTTAAAAATAATAATTTTTTAATATTTGAAATTCTTTATTTTTTATTATAATTTTACCACTCCCATTTTAGCGAATCTTTCTTTTTTCCTATTAAGTAAAAATTGTGAACATCCATTTTGATATAGACTTTCCAAGCCAAATTATTTTAATAAAAAATTAAATAGGAGAAATTAGTCATTGGTGTCTATTATTTCAACAGAATCCTGTTAACACCACAGACAATATTTACAGAGACTGATTTTTTTATTTGTGTTGATGTTAATTGAAATATATAAATTAACTATTTGCTACTGATATGATATTATTAATTTTTGTTTTCTATACGATATGGACAATTTAATGAAAGCACTACTGATATCTAGGTTATATTTTTATTGATGTAAAGAAGTTATTTTATTATTCAATAAGTATTTGATGTAGGACTCTATAATTATTGTAAGTAGTAGTATATTGTTTGATGTAATTTTTTAAATGTTGTTAGATATTTGTAATATCAATTGTACATTATTTCTGTAACAAAAACAAAAGAAACATTTTTCAAAAATTGTAATATTAAATTATTTCATCAGTATTCTGTTATAGAAATTTATTTTTGTAAATGTTTTAAAAAAATATATATTGTACAGATTTATATATTATTTTTTTTAGTGATTATTTATGTTTCCTTTTTTGTCTTTTTCATTACCATGTATTTTAAAATAACCTTTTATGATAGATTGATGTTGATGACAATTTCAAAAAGAGTCACTTTACATGAAGTCAGTGTGACTTCACATCAATCTGGTCACAATACAGAGTGATGTAATTTTTTTGATTCTATCTAACAATGGAACTTATTTCAGTATAAAGTGGCACAATTAATAATGGCTATATGAAGAAGCTGCCTCAGTCAAGGTTTCATCTTTCTTTACCATATCTAATATGACACTTTAGGGTTTCAAACATTTGCTATATTGAATGTTATCTGGAGTCCTAGAAAATATCCAGTTTCTTTTTCTGAAACAAAGGCATTTCAAGAAACGATTGTGGTAAACAGAACAATTATTTTTATATGGATAACTTAAAAAAAATTAACAGCAATAAAGAAGCAACCTTACTTCAACATATTAAAAGCACAATCTCTTAGTTCACTCCTAATTTTTATTATTTTAAGTTTTGATAAATAATACATTTCAAATCTGTTTGAATTAATTGTGGATTCTCAAGGGTTAATGTTCAAAATATAAATTGTATCCTTTAAATGTACTTGAGGTTTGAAATAGTGTTTATTAATATTATTAATCAATTTGATTATTAATTCATCCATGAAAATAATCTCCAAAAAAAATCTATTATTTTATTGAATGAAATTAAAATTAGGACTTTAAAAACAATAAGAAAAAAATTTAAAAAAAATTGAATAATTTTTGTGAAGAAATTATTTTTAAATTTCCTAAAATTCTATTTTTTGACAATTTTTTATTATAATGATCAATTCTGAATTGGAAAGATAGTTTTTGGTGTCTAATAGATAATATTAGATTCTTTTATTAAATATTCCAGTTACCATTTTTAAGGATATATTTTTTAAAACGAACAACTTTACTTAATACACTAATAAAAAATCAAGAAAACACATGAGATATAACAACTGAATAATTGACTGACATAAGTTTAATGAAACTACTAAATAAAATTATTCCAAATTTAAAAAAAA
Organism: Zanna intricata; assembly: GCA_010016005.3. Classification (NCBI taxonomy): domain Eukaryota; kingdom Metazoa; phylum Arthropoda; class Insecta; order Hemiptera; family Fulgoridae; genus Zanna; species Zanna intricata. The sequence goes on along the minus strand of JAAAKQ030237207.1, from coordinate 11,131 downwards.
TTGAAATCTAATAACAATTAAACAAAATTTGGAATTTTTAAGAGATTTAGTAGATATAATTTTTTGCTTCATTACATCAAAATAACTAGAAAAAATTAAGTCAGTTTATATATTATTTGTCTTTAATCTGCTCTGATCTTTCAGATCACAACTGTCAAACTGCAAATGCATCACCTTTAATGCAGAATATATGGTGAGACAGTAATTACTTTATTCTTTTAAAATGGTGCAATAAATATCAATAAAGATTTAATTAAACACATTTAGGAATCTTGTGATAAAAAATGATTAGCTTTGGTGAAAAATCTAACAATTTTCTTAATGCATTTCTGAAGGCATTCTCTTTTGTTTGTACTAAAAAAAAAAAAGTTTTAACATAAAAAGAAAAACATGAATTACTAAAGGAACTATTAAATTTAGGTCTCTACTAATTATTCTCTATGTCTTTAATACCATTACTTTAAATAGTCTTGATGAATGAGTACTTACAAAAAAGCCATTTGGAAAGTTCTCTTCTGTCTGACAAAGAAAACAAGATTTTTGTTTATTTTTAAACTCATCTTGGAATTTGGTACATTTAATAAACCAATCACTTTCCAAGTTTTAATATCCTCAGTTTAATGCAATTTGTCCATCTCTGCAAATAAGTAGTTTTCCTCATCAAAATAAGCTTTCACCAAAATCATTTTTAAGTGAACCTTTATCCGGTGTAATTTCTTCACATATGGGAAATCAGAGTAATTGCAGGGAACCAACTACTGTGCATGTGGAAGAAATATCCGGAGGTCCTGGGTTCGAATCCCGGTCAGGCATGGCATTTTTCACACACGCTACAATTCGTTCATCTCATCCTCTGAAGATATAACCTAATGGTGGTTCCGGAGGTAAAAAATGTGGAAGTAATCAAAGCACATGTCATGGAGTTTTGCAACAATAAAACAAGCCGTGTGATGTACTGTCAAAGTGAAAGAACACTTTTTCTTTGTCCAGTTAGCCTCAATAGCACCAAACCTCAAGAGTCCCAAAAAACTGTAGCAATGACACTTTTATTGCAGATTTTAAGTTCTCACTATCTTTGCCACATTTTCACCTGCTTTCACCATTGTTTAGTCTCTGGGGTATAATAATAAATTCATGTATCAGCTAATATGTACTATAAATGTCAAAGAAACAGTGGAATCATGTTTAAGTAAGTCCACATTCTTGACAAGTGTATGGTCAATTTCATTTTTGGTTGACTTTCACTGCGTAAAATGTAGTGGGCACATCTTTCAAGATGTTTGCAATGTTGACAAGCTCATCTACCGTTAAGTCTACAATCATTTAATTTGGCATTGCTGGTTTTTTTTTAAATTATTTTTTTGATCAAAATCCCTTTTACAAGTTTAATGAATGAATCTTTCAACAATGTAGTATTTCGTAGCTGCTATAAGACATCTATTGTTATTCCCCTCCTTAAAAGGAGGAGAATCAATTTCGTTACTGGCTGTATTTTATAAAGTATTTGGAAAAATTATAAAAAAATACTTTAACATTCTTGAAAAGCACATGACAAACTTTCAGTATCGTTTTAGGAAAAAAATTGTCAATTGATATGGTCATTTATCAGTCTTCAAAAACAGTATTTTAAAAAGAGTAGATAACAAAAAAAATTAATTTTTGATAATCTCAGGAAAATATTCAATTTAGTTAAACTTTTTTTTACAAATGAAACATTTTAGTAGCCATGGTATCTGATGAACTGCTTAGGAAAGGCTTAAATCTTTTTTTTACAATCTTAAACAGGCATATGAAGTTTCAATTTTTATAGGAATAAAGATGATAAGGCTCATTTGAAGATTGTAGGGTGAGGAGTGCCATAAAAAACTGTCTTTGGCCTAATACTTTTCTTATTATCTTATTTGAATCAAAATCTTATTGCTGCAGCTTTCGTAGCATATGACAAAACTGTTTTTATGTCTCAAAATAATTATTTAAAAGAGTTACAAATTCATGCGTTAACTTTTCCTTTGAAAATATTTTTTTCAAAGTTTTAAATGACTATATGTAATAATTTTTAATAATTATAATTCTCTGTTCACCAGAAAACAGAACTTTTTAATATTTAAGAAACAGCTGTACACATGTTACTCTCAGTTAAACAGTTTTCTCTGATCAACCACAAACCTTGTGGTTTTTTGTCAGAGATTTCAACCACTTTTACATTTTTTCTTTTGTTACAGGGTTTTTAAATTTTAAGTAATGTTTTATTTTTACAAAATATAATTTAATAGATTTTTCAATGATGGGTATTAAATGTTTCAAACAATGTGGTTCTGGTGTGAAATATTTTTCAGACTCTTTTGTACTGAATGAGATGATTGCTTATTGAAAAGGAATACATAAGGAAGGAAAAATATAAACAAGAATTAATAAAAAAAATTTATTACAAACATCCTCATAACAATAAAAACGGAATACAATAATAAAATCATTCAAAACTAAAATAAATAACTAAATAATCAACAGAAGAATTCAAACATTATGAAAAATTAAAGAATAAAAGGCTTTACTAATGGAGTAGTGTAATTTAATGGAGTTTTGAACTACCACAGTAAGAACATTTTTATAAATCTATAATCTCCAATTAATTTTAATAAATATTTGTAAAGGAAGTAAAGTAAAAATAAATAAAAAATTACATATTACATTACATTATGTCTTTTATTATACAATATACAGTAATAATAAATATTAAAAAGTAAAAATACAGAAAAAGGCAAATAATTTTGTTAATTAAAAAAATTAAAACCCTGAAAATAATTAATTTCTAAGTTTTTTTCTTGTAACACCAACTAATAAATTCTTCAGCTATATTTTTATTTATAATTTACAGACATATTAACATAAAAATGAGTAAAATGGGTTCATTTTTGTTCATAAACAATCAGTCTCTTATGCTACATATTTTTCTGTAAGAATAAATTAACTATTTTTAAGACAGTTTATATTATGTATTAAACAAAAAAATTAATCAAATCCAGCCGATTCCAAGACAAGCTTTGCTTCTTTTCCATCAATTGTTCTTGGCAGACCATGAACAAGAGCATATTCCCTTTTTATGTAAGCAAATAGCAGGTCTGTTACAAGAAATATCTGAAAAAAAGCAAAAAAAAAAAATCTTTACTTAAGATCTTTAATGACTGAAGATGCTGTTCTTTATCAACAACTTTGTTATCAAAAACAATACAATAATTAAATCATAAATCTATAATTGAGGATATTAAAATTAAAAAAAATAAGTGTTTATAAAATTCAGAATATAGAACCAAAAGAACTAGAAAGGTTTTTTTGCTGTACAAAAACAAAATACAGCAAACAATGATATGTTATATATATTTATAAATAATTTGAATTGATTTATTTAAAATTGTTGAAAAACAATACATCATAGTTCCCATTATAATTTTTTTTTTACTGGACATTGTATGCTTCAGCTAATTTTATTAAATAATGAAATATAGTGTCCCTGGATACGTGGCAAAACTGGAAGTAGATTCAATTTTCCTTAACCAGAATAAGAAGAAAAGTTTCTATAAACATCTAGAAGTGCCTAATGTCTACCTGTTGGCTATTTTATATTTTTTTTTAAATATCTTAGAAGAGACTGATATTATTTTAATTAAAAAAATTCTTTATTACAAACATTGTCAAAAGGATGAAAAAGTATTTCAATGATAAAATCATTCATTACTATAAATAGTACACAAAAATAATTAAGAACACAAGAACTCAAAAATAATTAAAATTAAAGGAATAAAAAGCTTTGTACAGATCTGGAGTTTATAATAACCTGAAGTTTATAATTGACTTGTAGGTTTAATAGATTTATTAAATTTTAAATAAATTTATTAAACCTTATTTAAATAAACATTCCCAACAATAAAATTAAATAATGTTAACTATGTAATCTTTAATCATTAAAATCTCTGTAACTGAATGGTTTTTTTAATCTTGTTTTCTTAGAAAGATTTTTAAGTATCTTGTTATGAAAAAATGACATCTCTTTTGTTTAAATGCATAAAAAATAACCAAATTATGGTGGAAATTATTGGAGTGAGTACGTTGGGATTATAAGCCATTCATTTTCTCCATTAATAATTTGAGCAATAAAGAATTGATGCATCACACTGAACTCTGCCAATGATGATGTGTTCAAGTGTCAAATCTCCAGTTATTTCATATTTCTATTATTCAAACTCAGGTAGCTGGCTTGGGTTAGTTTATGTTACGCTGTTCCTAGAAAGATTTTTTTAATGCTATTAGGAAGTATTCCATGATTATCTCACCTCAGCAAGTTTAACTAATTTTTATCAAAATGCTGATTTCATCCTCACAGTTTCCATAATTCTTATAATTATTTAAAGTTTATCTCTGTTTCTTTAATATTTAGAAACAAATAATATAACAAAGATAAAATATTATTTTTACCACGCTGATCCAAATTCCGCACTTGTTAATAGCTTAATCACTGAAATATTTATAATCAATTAGTAGTAACAATAATTATTATTATTTAACTAATAAAAAATTTGCTTCAAATAAACATAAAAAAATTGTAATATAAATTATCATATGCAGTTAAACTGGGAAAAAGGTGACACATCAATGAATCATACAATTTTTTAAGGACATATAGTTCTGGTTTAGGAATACATGTGTTTTCCAACTGGAAATAAAATAACACAAAAAACAGTCAAGTTGTAAATATCAATGTTATTACAGATACTTATTATTTTTTTTGTTTAACTTCCGGAACCACAATTAAGTGTATCTTCAGAGGGATGAAATAATGAATTATAGCATGTGTGAAAAATGCCATGCCTGATCGGGATTTGAACCTGGGACCTCCGGATGAAAGACTGAGACGCTACCACTCAGCCACAGAGGCCGGCTATTTAAATAGATACTTAAACTTAATGATTGCTTTGAAATCTGAAAATGAGTTTATAATAGGTGTTCAGTGTCTTGGATAAACGGTTGTAGCAAATTTGCTACTACAGTTCCCTCATATATTTATGGAAAACCTGTATCATTTAACAAATATTTTTAATACTACAAATTGAACTAATATTAAATACAACTGGTCGTCACCATCTTCCTTATCCATTGGAAAATGACAGGCAAATTTCACCATGAATTTGCAGAATTAAAAAATATTTAATTACTTGAATGAAATATAATTATATTATTTTAATAATATAATTAAAATAAATAATATAAAATAACAGTTGATAGAGTTTATCTTCTAATTTCATTTAAAACAGATCAAGGCTTTTGGCTGAGGCACGCTCATGAAATAAATCTGACATAACATGTGCATGAAGCAAAACTTTAAAAGTATTTTTAGAAACTTCTTTTTTTAATAAAGTTTAAAATATTTTTTAATTCTCTAAAAAAATGAAATTTTGTTAAGAAACTTAACTTCTACAAAATTTATCTTAATAACTTTCTATTTATTTATTTATTTTTTAATTTTTGGACATACAGTTTTTGAGGATCCTAATATTTAAATTTTCAATTCTAAATTTATATATAATAAAAAATCAATTATTATATATCTAAAATAGTTAAGCAATATTTATTAAATAAAAATAAAAAGGATAGAGTTTCTTCAACATCATAAAAAAATAAATGATATCAAATAAAAAGAAAAAAGTATTAATTAGAGTTAGGACTTATATTGTTCTGCTAATTGGAAGACTACATTTACTAAGTTGGTACTATCATGAATACCAAGGTTATTATATTTATATTTTCAAAATAAACTGATTACCTGAGCTGTAGCAAATGCTAATGTAACACCAAAATAAAAATTGGCATTTGCTGAACGATTATAGATCCAAAGATGCCAAAATGTAGGTCCAAGAACTAGAGTAATAATAAAAAAACAACTGACGATGAATCCTTGCTGCATATCTGAAAATTAACAATTTATATTATTTGAATGATTTTAACATACATACAATATATATATATATATATATATATATATATATATATAATGATTTTACCATTTTCTGTATAGAGACTATTGATTAATTCTTTGAAGACAGACAAAATTGAAGAAAAAAATGTTATTACACATCAAATTGTAATACTGATCAAAAATTTAATGGAAGTAGAAGAATATGCGAGTCAAACAACTAAAGTTAAATACAAAACTATAACTATGAAGTTAAATAGAATAAAACTTAATTTTATTATCAGGTATTTTTTAAAAAATAAAATATTTTTCAAGAACTTCCAGGCAGTTTTATAATAAAAAAAAATAAACTTAAATGTCAACCAAAAGACTTGTATCTATTAAACAAGTGTTGTAAAAAGGGTAATACCATATTTAATTGTGTAATTCACTTTTTTGACAAACATTTTTTATCTAAAAGTAAGTTCGTGACTTATGCGAGGAAATGATTTTACATAGGTTTATAATGAAACTAAAATGTGATAATCACTGAGAAAATAATATTTATTTGACATATTTAGTATCTCTACCTCAGAACTATAGTCCTCCTCTGATTCACTTTTTTTCAACCACATTTTTTTTTAGTCAGCCACAAAGTATTGTTCTCAGTGGCATCCAGAGCTTTGAAAATTCCAATCTTCAAAAAAAAATCCAAACAATTATGCATTGTCCTTACCCTATGCCTTCACTACCCAGGAGCACATCTGCTAAAACAATGGTCATCTTAACAATCCAATTTGTGTCCCCCTTCAGCCATCCATTTTGCATATAAATCTCATATTGCCTTTAAATGGCATGTCGTGGTAATATCTAAAGAATGCAACACTAATGAAAAACTGCTAGGGATAATGGCCACATTTGTCATAATTTCAGTAAGAAATTGTTTTGTATTATTCCCTAAATGACTAAAAACTGTCCCAGAAAAGAAGAGAAGACTTCCAAAGCAATGCATTAGCTCGCTTGTTACTAACTGCGCACACCCAATCATGAATTAAATTTACATTCATTTGACCTTTCTGCTTGATGGGAACATGAATTCCTTGGGTATATTTTCCTTCGACAAGGTTTTCCTCTAAAAAATTATGAAAGGTGGTAGTTATGTTCCTTTGGCTATCATTGAAAGCATTACAGTGCACCTTGTTATTTTTAGCATCTTTTTCACAAATAGCGGTGTTGCTTGGCATGTGAAAGAAAATAGATGTCTGATCAGCATTGCCTACATGAGACAACAAAAATTGTTTGTTTTTTCATACATTAATGACATACTTATGAAAATTTATAATTTTGTCATTAAAGTCATTTGTGATACATCGATATAATGATGTTCACCTTCTCAGTGATAACCCTTTACTTTCCATAAAGCAACATGTCCAGTTTTTGCTTACTTTTGAATTGGTAGAACTGATGCTCTGCTCTGCTCTTTATATTGCTTTAGGTTTCCTAGATTGTCTACTCCTGCGCCTTGAAACGTACCATTTAATGTGAAACATACAAAAATAATTGATATGCAATTCTTTAGTCTAGTCAATATCTTTTCTTCAAGTTGGGCAAACTTCCTAATCTTTGAACTTTGAATGCTTTCCTAAATAAATTAGTTAGGGAAGAGACTTTTTTTAATTACTCCAGTAACATACATCAAATTCAGGAATTGTGAACTTATGTCCAACTGTTCTATTTCTGTGTTTCTTTGCATATTAAATCACTTTTAATTTGAAACTTGCAGTATAATTAGAATATTCAGTACTGCTCTTAAATATTAAGAAAAAAAAAAATCACTATTTACTATAACTGCCACTGGCAATGCAATATGGTTAATTTACTGGTACATACCAAGAAAACTATAGTATAACTGTGTGATTAGTAGGTATTTATGTACACTCAGTAACAAAAAGAGAATCCTGCAAGGTCAACTGTTACCCTAGTAAGTAGTAGATGTCAATCAATGAAAAGAAAATTCTATAAATAGTTAAGAGTGGGGGTGGGAATGTCTTTAGTAGTA
>JAAAKQ030237196.1:0-11166 GCA_010016005.3 Zanna intricata | reverse complement strand
AAAAAAAATATATATATATATATCTAGTACAACGGTAATTTTTTTGTTGAAATAGTTAGTCAGACTTAACTGTGCAAAGACAAGTTTTTATTTCGTGACGATTGCTGTGGTATGAACGTTTTATGTTAGAGTGAATTCTTTTATTAGTTAAGGCTGTTTATGAACTTTACCCAACCCCCTGCTTCAGTTTATTAGATAAGAAACACTTAATTTTTATTCAGTATTATTATTATTATTTTAAATATAAGAATAATTACATATTTTAAAACTCAACATCATGATAGTAAAATAGAAAAAAAAAATTTGCTAAAGTATAAAACCTTTAACCTGATGAAAAAATTTACTTTTAAATCAGTTCAATATTTTTTTTCAAATTTTAGATTAATTCAATATATATTATTTATAAAATTACCAAAAATAAATTTATACAGAACGAACCGTAACAAACTTTAAACTTTTATATAGTTGTGTGTGCGTGCGCGCGCGTTTGTATGTATATATATATATATATATATATAAATTTGTGTGTGCGTGCGCGCGCTCGCGTGTGTGTGTGTGTGTGTATGTTTTATGTTTCAATGAATAGATAATTTTCTCTTTTTTTTTAATTTGAACTTTAAAATAATATTTTTATAGTTTGTTATAATTAATGATAGTATGTGGACAATTTTTTAAAAATTTTAATTGAATATATTTTAATAAAATGCTTGTGAATTGAATATTGGTGAAAGTTATATAACTGCAACAATAAATCGTGAAACGACACCAGATGAATTCTATAGAAAGATATAGTAATATAGTATATATTAAATAGTTTATAATGTAAAATGTAATAGTTTTCTTGTCGGGGGAAAGTTCAACTAAGCTATTACTTAAGAACTTCTTAACTCACTCAGTATTTCTTTGTACATAAATGGAATTGGAGTCGGCTATTTTCTAACATAGTGTCGTCGTCATCTGTTAAATAGAAAAACATTTACAGAACGAACAATTTGCTCTTTAAACAAGTTCTATTATACTTGTTACCGTATTTTAAAACATTATTCCAACATCCGTGCGTATATTCGATTACAAAACGACTACACGTAAAACTACTATGTTTTGCCATCTTCTTGCCTTTTGTATTAATAACAATGGACAGGTATACATATCTGAAAATTTATTTACTAAATTTGGTTAACGTACAACTTTTTTCATTCGAATAATTTTGTATATAATTTTTCTTTCATCATAATTCTGGTACGGTTAATTTTGTTAAAAAATATTATGTTTACTATTTTAATAAATAATATAAAAGTATATTTTTCTTTTCGATAAATGTTTTGAGATAAATTAAGGAATTATATTAACAAATACAAAAGGACATGTCCATAGTCCTTTATAATCAACGTTCAGCAAAAAAAAATTGGTGAAAATTTGTATACTGTTACGATGCAACTACACTTCATTTCAAGAATTTCAAAAAAGGATTTCTTGAAATTCAGAGAATAGGATTAAAATGGAATAACAATGGAATTTACTTCGTAACAATTTTTAATTAATTTCTCAGTAATAAATAAAGATATCGACGATTTTTAATGTGTGTCATTTTCATGTAAATATTTAAAAACTAATTTCTAGATTTTTCAAAATTTGACCTTTAAAAGGGCGAAGAAAGACAAACAATTTTGAATAATAATTGTAAATTTTTCCCGTTTCTGTCTATTCTAAACGAGATAGTCAGTAGATTTGGGCTTACAAATATTCTTCAGATAAATATCTAAAAATTGTTTTCAGGTTATTTTTTGTATTTCTATTTTTTAAGGGGTGCGACTGTGTTTAGCGAGGCGTTTCAACCAACATAGGCACTAACACGCGATTGATAGGACCTGCCTCCTATTACTTGATTAAAAAACATAAAATAAAAAATGACCGCAACAGGAAACACAAGTAACTATATAACTCGGTAAAAGCCGTGACGGGAGTGCTAGTATAGTAATAAATTTACTTAAAGTTGAAAAAAATTCATATACGTAAATTTTTTTGAAGTCCAGAATTTTTAATCTAATTTTAGAGCGTATTGTTTTTTTTATATATAAAAATAATTATTACCTAAGAACAAAGGTTATAAAACCCATTGATCAATTTTTTTTTTCTAATCAAAATTTAATAATTTTCATTTCTTACACAGGGTTTTAATGGATGAATTTTTCATAGGCGTTCTATTTCATAGAAGAGAATAAATTGTATCTTATAATTCTAAAATTTAATTCGCTGTTTAAATGTTTGCAGTCGAATAAGCTTTTCATTTTATGGAAGGTGCTGTCGGCATCTTTATTTTTTCAGTACTGTTATTGCTCTTTTTTTTTATGTTTAGCCTCTGGAACTACCGTAGATATTACTTCAGAGGATGATATGTATGAATGTGCATAAAGAGTAGTTTTGTACAATCTCAAGTTGACCACTCCTGAGAAATATGGAAACCTAACCACCAAAGAACACCGGTATCCACGATCTAGTATTCAAATCCGTATAAAAATAACTACATTTACTAAGATTTGAACTTTAAAACTCCTCTCGACTTCAAAATCGGATGATTTGCGATATCGCGTTAATCACTAGACCAGCCCGGTAGGCTACTGTTATTGTTTGGGTTAATCCATTTTCCTAAATATTTTTATTATTTATTCGCTCGTTGTGTTGTATTTTTTATAGCTATAAGTTGCTATTATTTGTAGATTTAGTGAAAAATATGTATTTGGTATTGTCACTTTTATGTTTAATCCGTGTAGTTCACTGGTTCTTTTTACTCGATACGTTATTCTCTAGAGGTCTTCGATTTTTTTGATCATAAGACTATTTCATCGGTATATCTTAATGTTACAAATAGGGATTCCGTTTACATTAATGCCGACTATTTCATTACTAAGTGATACTTTGATGACTGCTTTTGAAATGTATATTAAAAAGTAATGGTGGCAGAACTTATCCTTCGCATAGTCCTCGTTTTATGTAATATATCTTTATTATATTTTCCTTTAATATTGGTTTATTGTTATAAATGGTTTTCTATTAATTTCAAATCTCTATTATACAGTTGGTTTTCTTTCAGTTTTTTTAGTATTTTTTTATTTATTGTAGCCTTATCATAGGCCTTTTCATAACCTATAAAACATGCATGGACTTTTCTAATGACATCAAGGCAACGTTGGATTAAAACATTGAGGTTCTGATGTCATATGTATATTCCTAAACTCATATTGTTTGTCGCTTAGTTCTTCTTCTAGATGTACTAAATTCGATTATGTATTATGCTTAAGAAATGTATATGAAGGAAATTATATTGTTTCTCCGAATTCCCTAGAGTTGAAGATTTCATAGGAATTGCAATTAAGGTTGTAGTTCTGTTGGTAAAATTCCTATGCCATATACCCTATTCAAATATCGCCAATATACAGGATATATTGGCAATATTTTTTAAACAATTTAATCTTACTTCCACAAAAGTATATAATATCAGTTGGGATTTAGGTAAAAGTTTATGTTGATTTCTATATTTTTGGGGAAATATTGTGAATTCTTTTAACAAATGGAAAATGAGGAATTTCTTCGCAATTTTTAAGATTATAATGAAGTGCAGTGATTTTATGTGAATCAACTTTAGTTTTTTTTAATTATTTATTTTTATTTTTTTGGTTTACTCAAATATGATTGTTGTAATAATATTACGAGTAATAAAAATAATAATTCAGAATTCATTTTAGCATTTACTTCAAAGATATAATTAAATATTTATTTGAACTCGATGTAAAAAACAAAATAATAAACTGATTATAGTAATTATACGTAACAGTAGTCTACAAAAAAAAAAATCGTAGTTAATTTACATTTATTTGCATAATTTTAATTAAGGTAATTAAATAAATAATCTCATTACTAATAAATACGTGATAACAATATGATGAAATTATATAATTGCTCATTTACATTTATTTTTCATTTACATAATTAATTTGTTTATTTTACTTTATTTTCTTCTATAAAAAATAATATTATTATTTATATATATATATATATAATTCGTAATAAGTGTAATTATAGGCTTACTGATTTTTTTCTGAAAATAAAGGAAAATATAACAATCGAGTACCTTATCTAATTATTTGACCGACATAATTGTTTTTGTAATGATGTATTCTTGAATAATTATATTTTAATTTAAAAAAAGATTTCTTTAACTTGATATTTCGGATAATACACCCTCTTAAAATTTTAATATATAAGGTTAAAAATGGAAATAATTTAATAAATATGAAGAACAGATTGAAAACTATGGCCTTTAAAATATAAAAAGTTTATAAGTACACGAGTTTCTGTGCCCCAAATTTCTACAAAATCAGCTTATCCAGTCGAAAGTTATTAAACTCCAAACGCGCAAAACAACTCTATATATACGTATTTACGACGTACACGTTTATCTCCCACGTTTGTTTTGGGTGGGATCCCTGAATCAGAAACGTCTAGAAATGCCAACACACACACACACACACACACACACACACACACACACACATATATATATATATATATACATGTATCTCTTGACAGAACTTCTGTTTTTCTAATTATTCTGAGAATTTAGTTTATCTACGACAACAATAAGTTGAAAATATAATAAAGCTTAGAAACTAATTTTACTTACGTGGCATTATAATATTAGAATTTTACTGAAAGAAGGAAAGTATGGTAATCAGTTAAAAAATGGGATATAGGTTTCTTTGGAATTTCTAGACGTCTCTGACCTAGGACTGGATAAACCGATTTTGATGGATTTTGACACAGATACTCGTGTATATGAGGCAATTTGTTGGTAAACGTTTAGAGTTAGTATCTCCAGGGAGTGTGATAGATAGTTTCTTCAGGGATCAATTTTCTCAAACTTTTACAAACATAACCCAACTTTATATATTAAGTTCAGTTCATACGTACATGCTTACTTCACCATTTTTAAAGAAATTCCACCCCCTCAAATCCTCCCCACCCAAAAACATGCAAAAAAGTTATCTTTTATTTATTGAAAATTTTTTAGCAGAATTATATTTATGTCTTCCTAACCATAGTAGGAGTTCAAGTGGTCGAAAATAAAAAAATAAAAGGATTTTTGGGGCGCTTATTGGGGTTGGGAGAGCTCAAAGTTTAAAAATATTGACTTTTTTGAATTTTTAAAATTTATTTTTTTTTATTTAAATTTTTAATAATAGTAATATTATTATAATAAAATTACATCATAATTTACAAAAAAAAGAAACCTTAGGTAACTTTCTATTGGTTCTACATTTTTCAGTGAAATTTGTTTTCATTCTCTCCCATTTACGTAGTAAACGTAGAAAAATCAAAAATTTTTTGGGAGATGATTTTTGAGATGGAGGAGTAGAAGAAAGTAAAAAATATCGATTTTTTCAACTTATAAACTGTTTTCATGTATCATTTAATTTTCCGCTGTATAAAAATAAATAACCAATACCAACAATGGTTAACGTTGTTGGCAGCTTTGTTTTAAATATATTTTAATTCTTCAATTAATGGTAAACAAGTTCTATAAAAAAAAATCTTCAATATTTCAATAATATTACATTATCAGGAAGACTATCTGTAATCCTGAATCGACCAGAATATCTGCCAATAGGTTTTTGACTTAACTGTAGGTCAGTAATTTTTGTAAAAAAAATTAGCTTGTATTAATTACTATATAAATTTTACTATCAATAAAATCAATTACATAACAATTTTTCTACTTACATTTTTTATTTGCCAAATATTAAACTAAAAATTCAATACACTTCTAGCTTGATGTGAATTAGATTAATTAGCTCTAGGAGTAAAACGAACTCCTTAACAATAAAAATTTATGTAATAAGATAAATAAATTTCATTATAATATTTAATGATTAATTATTCAGGATTTATTTTCCTTTACTAAAGACTATAAAATATCTTATTTTTAAATACTTAACAAAACTCTTTCAAATTCCAATAGAATGTAAGAACCTGAAATTTTTTAAAATATTTATAAAATTAAAAGTACGTATAAAATAGATGTTTATTCGCAAATGATTATAAGAATTTCGTAAATCTTCAATTTTCTTTTCTTTTTTTTTTTGTATCAACGTTTAATTTATTTAGTTTTTAGTTCAAATCCTTGATCTTGTGTCTTATATAAAAAAAAATAGTTACTAACTATAAATATCTAAAAATTTTATAAAGCTCGTTCGTTATTGCTCCCATAAACTTCGCTTGCATAGTTTGTTATCTCATTTAATAAAATATAATTTTTTAAATTCTAAAAAAAAATCACGAAAAAAAAATATTTTTTTTAAATAAAATAATGTTTTATTTTATAAAATAAAAATAATAAAAAAATAAAATAAAATCAAATTTTATTCAAAAACTAAAATGAAATGTTTTCACATAAAAAAACCTAAATACTACTAAACAACATTTACTATGGTTTACAGTTTTATAATAAGAAATTACTACAATGACCTAAATATGAAGTACCTAAATTTCGATCCGTTTTATTTATAATAAAAGGTCAACATCACTCTTTTTCACGTTCAAGTGATACGTGGATTTTCACACAATTAAAATTTCTCATAAAATTTGTTTGATAATATATTTTTTTCTTCTTAATATAACGAATGTATACGTCAAGCTTAAAAAAAAATTTTTTTCGGAATGATGTTTTTATTTTTATTTTTTTTTTTTAAATACTTGATGTAAAGTTCTGGGACTTATTTTATTTAATTTTTTAGATCAAAAAAAGGAAAACTATCATCATTTTTTCCAAAATTTAATTTTCTAAAATTTCATTATGACTTCATTTTACTCTTGGATCGAAGTCAGGATGAAATATTTTACAATCTCTAACTTGAAAACGGAGTTTCTGGATTTTTGTTTATATATAAACTTTTTTCTTTATATTCATTTTAAGAACATATCTTTTAATTCTATCCTTTCTTTGTGAGATAGTCTGTGTATAATTTGTTTGAAGTCTATATATTACCGTTGCTTATTAGGCAACGATAAGGAAAATATTGGGAAGAGGAAAATCATTCTACAGAGTGATTACCCTAATTAGATTAATTTACTACCTTACCCAGGATTTACAGTTCAATTTATGTAAAAAAAATAAAACATAATAAATTTTTATTACTATTTCTTTAAAGTTAAATTTCATATAAAAAGTAAAGAAGACAAGATCAGATAAAATACAATGTAAAAGAAAAGACACGAGCAAAGTGCTAGGACAAATAAACCCACGTTTTATTTAAGAATGAAATAGCTCCAACGGTAACAACCTGCTACATACTGTGAAACGAAAAAAAAAAGGTAGTAATAGAAAAAGAAGAAAAAAGGCGTTATATACAGGATAATAAGCTACAAAGAACAGCTCTCCTGTGGGAATAGGTAGAGTGAATCAATTCTTAACTTTAAGACGACGAGATTTTTTTTTTTTTTTATTTAAAAAGGTTTTAAACGGATTTTAAACAAATAAACTATACTTTAAGTAAGATTTTTTATCAAATAAATATTATTGTTTTTGTCTATAATATAAAATATTGAGTTTTAATTTAGAATACAGTTTTAATATCTCCCCGGGAAAAACGGTTTTTAGGACCTTTTTCTGGCTTAAATCCGCTGTGATCTAAATAAATAACGGCGGATAAAATTATTGACCAAGTGAATGAATTTAAATTTCTGGGTTACAGTATGTATCGCCTTTTATGGAAACGAATGTAAAAATTAGATAGAAAAGTTGTATAAAATATATGGTATTATTAGAAGAACATTGCATGGCAGGGTGAGGAATGATAGAATTATGAAACTTCAAAAAAGCATAACTGTTCCAATGGGTCTGTATGGTAGAATTCGAAATGACGTAGTGCGACAACAGCTGAATATTTTAAAATTTGAACGACGAAATTATTGAATATAGAAATAAATGGAAACATGTCCAAGAAGATAATGCAATATAGACCGGTGGGGTACAGAAATATTGGAAGACCCAAGAAGAGATGGGAAGAAAATTGATTAGTAAGTTCGCAACTGGTCAAAAGGCCTAAGGCTTGAAGAAGACGATGATAATGATAAAATCCGAGTTAACCGAGTTAATTTTTTTTATTCATAAATTTAAAATTTATCTGAACTTAATCAAATTATAATTTTAATAACAATTACAATATTTTATGTTAGAAATTATTCTATTAAGTAGCCATTGCATCCTGTTTTGTTTGAAATACACCACGCTGTGCAATCATAAAAACTCAAGGTATTCATATCGATTCCGAAATTTTTTTTTTCAGAAACAAAACAATTAGATTAATACTTATCGTTCAAGGTAGTAATAAATAACCTAGACCTAGACTATTTTTCCATAAAAAAGAAACAATATTACCAGCCTAAATTATGAAAATTTTTTTTTTTTTTTTTTTTGGTATCTTATTTGATTAGTATCTGTGTTATCGTGAGAGACCGAAATTACAGAATATCAATATTCTCTAATGAATGTCGACAAATTCCAAATACGTATGTAAAAGAGTTCGGTCTTTAACCGAAAATATTTCAATATTTGCAAACAAAATACATATTTGCGAACAAACAAATATTTTGAACTATTTGCTTGTTCGGACCTCTGCCGATATATATCGACAAATACGGAGAAGCTTTAATGGAGGATCGAAACGATAACTAGAAACTAAAAAAAAAAAAAAAAAAAAATCACCCGAAACCCATCTCAACGGTCAATAGATTACGAGAAACCCTTGTACAAAAAGGACGTTTAAATTTAATCTAGAGATAACCTACACCCACTTAGCTCACTAACCCTGTATCATTACCGTTAAATATACAAATTATACATGTTATTTTCCAACATTGGAGGCGATTAATTAAATTCAACGCATTTATAAAAAAAAATTGAATTTTAATTTTTATAAATTTTATAAAAAAATTTAATTTAAAAATTTATGAAAAATTTCAGAATTTTATAAATTGAAACGGTCAATCAGGATATACAGAATATGTTAACTAGCCCACCGGGCTGGTCTAATAGTTAACGCGACATCGCAAATCAGCTGATTACGAAGTCGAGAGTTCTAAGGTTCAAATCCTGGTAAAAGTAATTATTTTTATACGGATTTGAATATTAGGTCGTGGATACCGGTGTTCTATTCTTTGGTTGTTTGGGTTTCAATTAATCACACTTCTCAGGAGTGGTCGACCTGAGATTGTACAAGACTACACTTCATTCACATTCATACATTTCATCCTCATTCAACCTCTAAAGTAATACCTTACGGTAGTTCTGGAGGCTAAAGAGAAAAGGGAGGAAAGAATATGTTAACTGCATGATTGGACGATAACGATACAAATAAATGGTTAGATAGTTTGCCAGTTGTTCAATTTTTTTTTTATGAAAATATATTTATTCAACTTTCACTATCAGTGAATGCTGAATGCGGTGAATTTCATTAATCGCCTCCAATGTCGAAAAATTACGTTTATAATTTATATACTTAACGTTAATTAGACAAGGTTAGCGAGGAAGAAAGCGTACGTTATATTTGACTCAAATTTCAACTTCCTTTTTATGAGGGTTTCTCGTAATCTATTTACCATAAAGACTGGTATTGCATGATTTTTTTTTTTTTTTTTATTTCTAGATATCGGTTTTTATAAGGTTTTTTATTTTGTGTCTTAAAGTTTTCACGAAAGTTTAAGTTGTCATAAAATGTATTATCATGGTTAATATATACCTACACGATATAAAAACAACTACTTGTGTTTGTATTTATATATATACTAAAGAACAGTATTTCTATGGATATTTTTAAACCTTTTTTACATTTAAGATAAATTTTTATTAAAAGAAATGAACCAAGACAAATGAATTTAATCGGTAATTTCTTACAAAGTATTCCAATCTTATCCGTACAGGATTAAGAAAGATTTTTTTAGTGATTTATAAGTCTAAGAATTCATTATTAAAAAAAAATCTACTATTAAAATATTAATTTATTTTATTTTCAGGAATAATTTCAAAATCAATGTTAGAATCATAACTAGAGAACTATGCTGCAAGAAGGAAAATATGGTAATCACTCAAAAAATGGAGTGCGATTTTTTTTGCAATTCTAGACGTTTCATGGCCCAGGAAAAAAAAAGGTAATGCTGGTACTTACATATTACATGTACGTGTGTATGAATCTTAATAACTTTTGACTGATTACCGGCCTCCGTAGCGCGAGTGGTAGCGTCTCGGCCTTTCATCCGGACCTCTCGGGTTCGAATCCCGGTCAGGCATGGCATTTTCACACACGCTATACATCATTGATCTTCATCCTCTTAACATGTAATACCTAACTGTGGTGGTTAAAAAATAAAAAATAAAAAAAAATAAAAAACTTTTGACTGGTTAAACCGAATAATTTTTTAGGGTAATTTTCTCCAAGTTTTACGAATATAATTTCACTTTACATTAAGCTCAGAATATGCATGCATGCTTATCTTATTATATTATTTTAAAAAATTCTTGTACCAAATTTTTTCCTTTTCCGCTTGTACCAAATTAGGTAATTTGGTACTTTTTATTTTTATTTTATGCATATCTTTATCTTTTTTATTTTATGCATATTTTTTAATCAAATCTTTCTTTTATATCTACCTAGATATAGTAATACTGTATGTGACCATAAAAAAAACTACTCTGGAGGAAATATTATGGGTGGAGATGCCGATCAAAGTTTAAACATATCGATATTTTGAATTTCTCAAAATATTTTTGGGTTTAATTTAAAATTAATAAATTTTTAATTATAATATTACAATAAAATTTCATCACTTACCTCCCCACTCCCAAAAAAAGAAATCTTGGTTAACATTTTGTTGGTTGTACCTTTTTCAATGATTTTTTTTTTTTTAATTTCTTTTATTTAATATAGTAAATGTAAGAGAAAAATCAAAAAAAAATATCTTTGAAGATGATTCTGGAGGTGAGAAATTAAAAAATGGAAAATATAGAATTTTTAAAATTTTTTAAACTTTCCTTGGATTATTTAAATATAAAATGATAATTTTACAATAAAACTTCTTCAAAATTATCCCCATTTTAAAAAAGAAATATTAAAT
>JAAAKQ030237185.1:0-11166 GCA_010016005.3 Zanna intricata | reverse complement strand
GGAAACATAATCTGTAACAAATACCTCCACCAAAAAGAAAGATTACGGCTCCATCCAGGCACAACCTAAGAGATGAAGACATTTTTACTCAGATGGGTCCAGCAGTTTACTTATCAACAATTATGAATTGATCAGGTTACGTTGCAACAATTATTTTCCTTTAAACAAAATTTGAATTGATTCCTAAAGGAACAAAAAATCTGGCTCTTTCACAGAATTGTGTTACTACACAAGT
This sequence comes from Zanna intricata, assembly GCA_010016005.3. Taxonomy (NCBI): domain Eukaryota; kingdom Metazoa; phylum Arthropoda; class Insecta; order Hemiptera; family Fulgoridae; genus Zanna; species Zanna intricata. The sequence goes on along the minus strand of JAAAKQ030237185.1, from coordinate 10,931 downwards.
AAAGCCGTAGTTTCCTCCACACACTGGAATATTTTAATATGTTTACCAGATAAAAAGTAACCGTTCACTAGAGAAGTTTTTCTACCTGTGCTTCGTGACCGCTACAGGAAAATTAAATAAATGAAAATTTAGTGAAATTAAAGAATAATAAATAAAAATTAGATAAAAATAAAGTAGAATCAAAATTTTATAAAACTTGTCATAAATAAAATGTTTTGATTTATTGAATTTTAAAAGAAATTTTATAGTCAAATTTTGAGAAATGTCATCCATATTGGTGGCAATTAAGAAGAAATTGAGATATTAAGGTAAATTTCAAAGTTATAATTTCATTGTACGAACACTGAATAATTATTTAGATGTCTTATTTCTTTACATTCGCTTACATCTAACCGCTCTTTCTCAACCCTCCTCCAAGTAACACTACTACTTGTAAAGGAAGATATTATTTTTAAGACAGAGGATAAGCCTAACGAGCTTCAATATACTCATATAACATTAAATAAGTGCCATTCTTAGCACACGATCTTTGACTGTCCACGATGGGATCAGACGAGACGATGGATGGGGCTGACATGGCTCACCCCGGATAACACCGTTTAGTAGATGCTTCAAGGTAGGATAGAATGGAAGGCTGTTGAGCAGCTGGTAGGAAGGATCCTGATAGTAAAGGAAGAGGAGAGCAGACTCAGGGAAGCGGCTGCCAGGAACTAACTGGAGGAAGAGAACGGCTCAGGGCTCACATCAGGAGTTCTAGCCGTGCGATGGGTTGGCATTTTTTTTTTATTATAAGTAATATGTGGTTATGTAATTTTTTTGCTGGGAGGATCCCTATGGGACACCTCAGATGGAGGCTAAGAAGGGTGGGCAGACTGCTGCCACGACACTCCGCGGCGACTGAGTAATGCCTAACGGCGGGTCCGGTTGCCGTGGGTGTGTAAAAAAGAAAAAACTGCCATACATAAACAATAAAATTTTAATTTGTTAATAAACATATATTGCAAATAACGTAAAAAATTTAATATGCAAAACATGTTAAGTTTTTTCAAGAAAAAATTTTTAAAACTCCTTTTTTACCGCAAATAATGAATAATAATTTTAGTGGCTGTATTTTGATATAAAATTGCAAAAACCATTAATAAAAAAAAAAAATTGCAATTATTTTTTTATCTTTAATTGAAATAAACACACACACACACATATATCTTTTGTTGACATTATCAAAAGAGGTATTACAGGCAGTTTTATTTACTACGAACAAAAATGTGTACAACATTAGTTAATCACACGATACTTATCTTAACGTGATGACTGATACATGTCAACAATATTTTATGTATCATTCTAACTTACGCGTTTAATTCATAATGAATTTTTTTTAATCATTATTAACGTTAAGCAATAATATCATTTAAAATATATATATTTATCTTAGAAAAATACGCAATTAAAGTAGCATTTTATTTGTAATTAAAATTATTGATTATTAATCAATCAAGGTTCCCCCGGTATCTCAACATGGAGCTTCTAATTGGAACAGATATATTCATAGAAATTAGATATTCTGGTAAAAATAAACGAAAAACTCATGGAGGAAACATAATCTGTAACAAATACCTCCACCAAAAAGAAAGATTACGGCTCCATCCAGGCACAACCTAAGAGAACACATTTTTGTGTTCTCTTAAAATAATCAAAAGCTACAAAAATAAAAACATAATTTTTTTTACCAAGCTCGAATTATTCAGTATAATTAGTTGTTAATCAAAGAAGGTATCTGTTCTTAAAGCCTAACTTTCTTTTTCTTCCTGTTTAGCCTCCGGAATCACCTTAAGGTATTACTACAGAGGATGATATGTATGAATGTAAATTAAATGAAGTCTTGTACAGTCTCAGATCGACCATTCCTGTGATATGTGATTAACTGAAACCCAACCACTAAAGAATACCGGTATCCACGATCTAGTACTCAAATCCGAATAAAAGCAACTGGCTTTACTAAGAATTGAAACTTAGAACTCACGACTGATAATGAGTATAACCATTAGTCCATCCCCGTGGGTTAAATCCTAACTTGTATTGGTTGTAGGCGACCTGATATAAAACATGAATCTTTCTTAAAAATGACATAGCCATTTTAATTTTGTGAAGCTAACAAGCTAATGGCCAGCTTACTAGGAAAGGTAATCTGTAATTGATCTTCCTTAGCGTAGTTCATATTTTAGCTTGCAAAGTCTACCAAAATATAGGTGATCTTCAGTAAAACCTTCATTCTACTTCACCATATAAACGGTTGTATAGTGATAATTATTATCAAAATAAAGCAACTCTGAACGGTGCCTAACGTAATTTTGAGGTAGAAATAAGACAGTCATACCCACATCTATAAAAAAAGCAGTTTTCATTTGCTTTAAAAGAATACTACGATGAGCGAAAATATCAATTCTTTCAAGTAACATTGTCCTACTGTTAATTTTTTAGTAGTTGAAGCCGGTATTAAGCAATTCCTTATGTAAAGATAAGTAGTTTCCGTAAAATAACTCAGGCTCCCGAACAGAAACAAATAACTTCTTAGTTGCTGGAGATTTTTTCTTCGAGTAATAGTAGTAAATATGTCGACAAAATGTTCCGACAAAAAACTTTTCTATCACGAACAGGATGAATGATATGCCTACATCTTTTTTAAGTAACTGTACGACAAAAATCGCTAAAACCAAAAGATAAATAATTTTTTTTGGAAAATCATATATATAAACATTCTACAGTATATTAAAAAAAAAATGTTACATAAAAAATATACTATTGTATGTAAAGACTAGTGTAATTTCTGGCACTAATAGTACTTAAAAATACTGTTTTATATTATTGATTTTATATTATTAATGTAAGAGTTAAATATAAATATAACACAGACGCTCTCCACGCAGTAACTAGTCAACGATTACGTTGCCGAGAGCATGATAGTTCTACCGTACAACAACGAAATGACGTATTTATATGTTGTTATGGTCAGAATCAATACCCTTCCACAATTTCATTAAAAGAGAGAGAAAGCTAGTGGAAGTGTGTGTGTGTGTGTGTGTGTGAGAGAGAGAGAGAGAATTCAACGGCCAGAACCAAACATTAGGTAACATTAGTATTGACCAAGTTTCCATGGAGATATGACAGATGATGTAAAAGAAAAGGCGGCTTCGAGAATACAAAACAGACCAGGATTATATGCCGGGCAGAATAAAATCTTTATTAGATGTATTACCAAAATATTACAGTGTTTTGTTTTGAGTTCAGTACTGAGAAAATTTTAAAAGAATAAAATTTAAAAGATAACCGTTAGTAACAAATACACTAGAAGAAAGCCAGATAAGGCATGATGTCAAATAAAGGGAGGGGCGTAGACTAAACGTTATCTAAAGAAAGAGAAGCACATCGGGCTGGTTCAGTAGTTAATTCGTCATCGTAAATCAGCTGATTTCGAAGTTCAAATCTAAGAAATTTCTAAGGTTCAAATCCTAGTAAAGGCAGTTACTTTTATACAATTTTGAATAGTAGATTGTGGATACCGGTGTTCTTTGGTGGTTGGGTTTCAATTAACCACACTTCTCGGGAGTGGTCAACTTGAGATTGTACAAGACTACACTTCATTTACATTCATATACATATCATACTCATTCATCCTCTGAAGTAATTACCTTATGGTGGTTCTGGAGGTTAAACATAAAAAAAGGAAAGACTAACAGAAAAAATTTAAAATTATCAATGCAATAAGTTCTAGATTTTTAAAAATTCATATTTTATAGCGCTTCGTAAATACTATTTAGTAAATTTTTATAAATGATTTTTGAGCGTAATTTTTATTTTCTGATTTTATTTTTTTATTATAATTTTTTTTCATGGTGAATTAATTCATGACAGAAGCTGACAGAAAAGCCTATACATGGGAATATGGAATTGGAATTTTGTAGCGTATATGTAGAATGTCAAGCATGACCGATTATCGAATCCGGAACCACCGGATGAAAGCACGAGATGCAACCACTCCGCCATATAGATCGTCAAATTTTATTTTGAAATTTATAACAAGAAATAAGCTTAGTATAAAATCCGACCGATTAAACAAAAATAGTTTTTATATATAAAAAATAAATGTTGTATTTTTATGTACTGATTGATACAATTCTTAGGAGAATAAATAAAGTCAACTATTAAAAATCCACACATTAAATTTCAAATTAATGATTAAAATATATATATATATGTATTCATAATACCAAAAAATAAAATGTATAAGTTCGATATTTTCTATTGAATTACTCTTTAATAGAATATTAAAAAAAAAGAATTTAACTTAAGATAAAAAAGAGAGTAATAAGGAAATTAAAGATCAACAAAGAACGGTTTAATAACGACGAATCAGATAATAATCGATTAAAAAAAAATTCTGGTAACTTCAAATATTTCTGGTTATAACAAAAAGTACTTAGATGAAAGGAATGTAAATAGAACGATTGATGAATGAACGAAAGACTCAAGAATTGCATAACGATAAGCATGATGATGACAAAAGGAGACAATGTAAAGTGATAAAAGGGAAAAGAATCGAGACCGTTTTGTTGACTTGGTTGTGTGTACTTTACGTCTTCCATACATTGACTTGCAAATTTATACATCTCAATACTACTGATTATTCTCCCTAATCTAACATTTACCCTCTTATGACTAAGTGAGTATAACAATTACGTGAATATATTTTTTAATTAAGTGAAATGGATTGTAGTTCTTTGTGTGGAATCCAAACATTTAATTTTTAAAAAAATGATGCTATTAACTTTACAAAAAAGCTAATCTTCATTTCGAACTTAAAAAACTAATGTGGCTAGGATTGTGATAATCGATGCAATTATTAGCTGGACCCATTTGAATTATATCTATTATTCTAAATCTTCTATAAAAATAAAAGAACATCTCCTGACTAATTGATAATCAACGTCGACCAAAATCTATTGAAGATGAACTGATGAAAATTTGTATAAACAGTCCTTCTTACAGTGTAAGCACACATTAGGAAAGGAATCTTTGTAATTTCGAGTTTAAAGAGCTAACATACAGTAACAATGAAATCGTTTACAAATGACGATATCAACTTGATTGTGTGTTTGTGTGTGCGCGCGCGAGTGTAATGTTCATGTGAATATCTAAAAACCAATTTCTAAAATTTTTGTAATTCGATCTTAAAAGGGATGAAGAAAGGTAAAAAAAGATATTTAACGATGATGGTAAATTTTCCCTATTTCCGACTATACTAAACGAGTTATTCACTCGATTTTGGGTTTGCAATTCAATAAAAATTCATTTTTTGCACATTTGCGTTTTCAATTCCTATATCCTGTACAACTTAAAAACCGAGGAAAACATTCCATGTTGGGAAAATATTTGAAGAGATCGTTGACGCCTCAAAAAAAAATGAATTAACTATAACATAGTTGTTCGATGTAATAAACAGGCTGTGACAGAAAATAAAAAATGATCCATCTTTTGATTACTTAATTGAAAATAAAATTAAAAATTTATCTTAAAAAAATAAAACAGAATCTCATCAAATTTCTAACCAAAACTCTATCATATCTAGAATTAAACTTTTATTTCAATAGTTCCAACTATCTTTGCGTGCTACAACCATTTTCTTTGAAAACGAGCAGTATAACACAACGTGATATAAATATGCTTCCGAGTGGTTGAACATGTTGGCATTCTATACATGGACAGTCATTATGACAAGTTTGTAGATACGACGGACTTAGCCTGCAGATCAAAAGTGGGGTGATATGTTTGCAGTTTTAGAGACAATTATTGAAAGTTCAAAAATTTAGCATTATTTATCAATAACATCGTTAGTATCTCCTGTTCGAATAATATTGTAGAGAGGGTATTTCGCTCGTTGACATCACACTGGAATGATATAAGGAACCGATGTAATGTGAGCTTAATAAAGGCAAACTTCAAATTAGGATTATTTTTCAATTAGAATTACATCGCCTCTATGATTAGTATACTTTAGTATAAAGTATTACCGCCCCTTCCAGATTACACTAATGTTTCACCGCCTTCTCCCAGATTACTTCAGTAATTGACGAATCAGAATACAGTACATTCCTACTCAATCACAATAATAATAAAATTGACCAATTGAAAAGTAACCAATTTACACCAATTACAAGGTGTAAGGACTTACCAAAAATTGGGCAGTATATTCCAACTAATAATAATTACCCTCTTTTAACCAATCATAATGTGAATAAAACTTATCAATTGGAATTCAAAATATTCAACGATAAAAAAAAGTACCGTCCCTGAATGTTGTCCAAACCGGCACAAAGGCTGAGAAACATCCAGACAACAGTTAATTTTGACTAAACATGAAAGAAAGGATTACTATCGGCATTATTTTAGCCGATGTGAAAACGACGTAGAAATACCTAATGGTGATCCCGAGATTAAAAAAAAACCCACCAAAGAAAACCAGAATCCTCGATCTAGTATTATTCAAATCCGTAAAAATTAACTGCCTTTACTAGGATTTGAACTTGAAAAATAGTTTTGTTTTAAGATCTGCAACGATATTGACTGAATGGATTACAGTTGTAAAATTTATTAATTTATTTTATAATTATTATTACTGTTGTTATTTATTGTTTTATAAACATTTAAGAAAAAATCTTATGATATTTTGACGGGCAGTATTTTCGATAATGTAAACATCTTCTTTATTTTGCTCTTATGTGTTGGTATTTCTTCTTTTTACTTATTGATTAAAAAGAAAAAAAGTATGATTTTTTTGACGCGCAGTATGTTCAAAGATAAAAACATGTTCTTTATTGCTAAATATTAACTAATTACCCTTTCTTTTATTGAATCATACATATCTCATGTATGAGATACGAGGTTCCGAATCGTTTAGAATAAATGCAAATCAAAAACGACTTATTCATCTAATAGATTTTTCAAATCTATAATTTGATAGATCAAATGCTCAATTTTATTCATGAAAACACTGTTTTTATACGACTGCTCTCAAAAAGGAGTGTAATTGTTACTGTTTATAATGTCATACACATACATTTGTTCGTACACAAACGTACGTTTGTTTTACAGCAGAATCTCAACGGCTGAACCGATTTAGGTGTATGACCAACGCGTTTTGAATCCTTACGTTACCGGAGGTGTCATGCTCTTCAATTATCCTAAATTAATCCTTTTTTTTTTGTTTTGTTTAACCTCTGGAACCACCGTTATGAAGGTATATCTTCAGAGGATGAGATGAATGAATTTTAGCGTGTGTGAAAAATGCCATGCGTGACCGGGATTCGAACCCGGGACCTCCGGATGAAAAGCCAAGACGCTACCACTCAGCCACGGAGGCCGGCACCCTATATTAAACAACAACAACATTTGTCAGCAATGATTTTTTCGGAAGTTGTGTTTTTTTAATTTTTATTACTATTGACGTATGGTTTCATTTTTTGTTTTACTTTGGGAAGCTAGAAATTTTTACATTGGACACTATTTCTGATGCAAACTAATATAAATTAATATAATTATTACAATATTAATTACAGTTAAAAAATTCTTATAATAAATATGTAATTGAATTTTGACAATAAATATTTATATTATTTACGGTATCTCAAACTAGATTTTAATCAGGAACGACATCCGGGTATTAAAATTTTTTCATCAAAATTAGATTGAAAAAACCAAGAGTACATCAACTGTGGTAAAAGGGTTATACTTATAAGCATTGATACTCATAATCAATTATTTTTTTGTAAAGCTACAGAAAAAGAGTTTAAATCCAATTAAAATGTTTATTACTTTTAAAACAAAGAATGATAAAACACAAACTTTTAAAAAATTTAGAAGAATTTGAAATGTAATTTAACGGTGTTTTTTTTTAAATATTATAAAATAATCTGTACAACTCTAAAGAAAGAAATATATTCATAAAGTTTAAGTAGGCGTTTTTTTTCGTCTCACGTTAATACATCTTATCTAGACAAAACCTACACAAAAAAAAAATTTAATGGATAATGTACTTTAAAGTATAATAAAATAAAACATAATGCTAAAGAAACTGAAAAGGATAAAAAAGAAATAATGAGAACGTAAAAAAATAATGAACGTAATAAATAAAAAAAAAAAATAAAATTATGTTGAAATATAAATTTCACACATAAAATTGCAATTAATCTTTTTTCAGGGCGAAAGTACGACCGATTGTATAAAGTAAATAGAAAGCACAATCTACTTCAAATGTACTATTCAACTTAAAAAGATCAGGTTCTTTACATATACAATTCTTCTTTCTTTTTTTCTGTTTAACCTCCGGAACTACTGCTAGGTATTATTTCAGAGAATGAATGATGATATGTATGAATGTAAATGAAGTGTACTCTTGTAAGTCTCAAATCACCCCTCCTGAAAAGTGTTATTAATTGAAACCCAATCACCGGTATCCACGATCTAGTATTCAAATCCTTATAAAATGATTTGAATCTTAAAACTCTCGACTTCTAAATCAGCTGATTTGCGATGACCAGTTAACCACTAGACCAGTCTAGTGGGCTAGCCATGTATATATTTACTGTGGATTTTTTTTAGTTCTCTCCCTATGCCCATCCACCCCTTCCGCTGATGGGAAATCTTTCTTTTTCGCCTTCAGGGACGTTGGCCATCTTCAATAGTTTTTGTCCACTTAGAGTGGAGGCTAAAATAGGAAAAATAAAATTTTCAAAAGAACTTTCTGCAGTTTAGATCCAGGGTATATAATTTTAAAAAGATGTAGGCATTTTTTTCTTTTGAAAAAAATGCCTGAAAAAACGTGAATGAAGACCACTCTTGATTCACATTCATACATATCATCCTTTCAAATAATACCTTAAGATGGTTCCAGAAGCTATTCAGAAAAAGATAAAGTAGACAGAGCACTGTAAGCTGGAGAAGCAGTCTGTCCAGGAGAATGGATCTCTTGAAGAAAATCGACTGATCTTCTGGGTTGAAAGGTTGGGCGTGGTGTAACCAACTACTCCCTGGAAAACAAAACTGATACGAAACTAAATAATAAGCCTTTGACCAGGATTATAACTATAGACAAAAAAACTGGACATATCAGAAATAAAAGAGATCAGGTTCTTACAACGATAGGGATGAGAAGATGGAGAAAAGTAGTGAGAGACAGGGAAAATTGAAGACAAATCATAGATGAGGCCAAAGCCCAAGCCGGACTGTTGCGCCAGGATATATATATATATATATATATATATTTTGGCCTGTATTGAATGAGGCATTAAATTTAACGATAACTTTACAATAACAAGTTTGTTAGGTTTTACCTATATATGAATTTTTCAGAAAAAAGTTTCTTAAATTTTATTCCTTACTTCCAAAAAATATTATATTCTATTTTCTGTTTTTGACTCTTAACTCTTTTAATTTTTATTATTTAATAGCCAGGAAGATTATTAAATACTTTTCCAGATTTTTTCCAGAAATTTTTCAGATTTTTTTTTGAAGAGTGCGATTATTAAGGAAATTCTATATGTTTTCTTTATTTATTATTATTATTATTAATATCTTCAATAAAAAAGCCTAGAAATAAATATGAGATATAGATTATATTTAGTTTATATCTAGATCAACCTGATAATGTTTTTATTTAATCTAATACTAAAAGCTATTTTTTTTTTTTCAAACATAATTATATTTACACGTAGTGTAAATTGTAATATGTAGACAATAAGAATGAGAGCAAATATAATGGATAAAAAAAAAACTAATAATTTTCTACGATTAGTTACGGCCTTCTGAATATAATTTTATTCAAGTCATAAAATCAATTTATATTTTAAAATTTCATATGGTAATCTCGTGGAACGTAACAGTTATTTTAGAGAGATCGTATCAAATGTGTTCAAAATTATAATAAAATAATACTAATAACTGACCTAAACAAATTATAAACATTTTATTAAAAGAAAATCTTAATCTATTTCAAAGATTTCACCGTTTTGCTTGACTATCATATAACATAAGAAGGCAAAATGTAAATAAAAACTACGACAAATTATGATTGTTTAATCTTAAATAAAAAAAAAAAATTAGTAATACTTGAACGGTCATTACAATAAGAAAATAGAACGCTCAATAACAGTTTACATAAATTATCTACACCTAATTGTGTATTTCGATTCTAAACAATTATCTTCAATAGCTGTACGGAGATAAAAAAAAAAATTTACATAAAAAAACATTTGAAATAAAATAGATTTTACCTGTATTTATAAAATAGGACAAGAATAAATGTTAAAAATAAAAATTAAAAAAAATAATAAAAATTTTCTCTGATCAGGAAACTGGAAACCAAAAGTTTAGCTTACAATACAGTTAGAAGGAAAGGTTCAGGAAATATAAAATCTACTTCAAACTAAAAGTTTTATTCTGTATTTAATTTGCTCAAAAAATGATTTTACAAAGATATCTATTTTTTAAATGCAAGATATATTTCTTTGAATAGTTTTTGTTGATGACTGATACTAAAATAGTGATATCCAATTAGATGTAGATTTTTACTAGTAGTAAAGTGTTCTTAAGAATTTTCCTTAATTAAAAGTTTTCCTTAGTTAAGTATTTTATTTCTAAGATTTCTAAACAAATAATGTTAGAATACCATATTTAACCCTTATGTTCTGTTCGGGTCATATTGACCCGAAAACATTTTTATTTACTTATAATTTTCCTCCCGTTAATGACATAAGTCAATTCTACGACTTTGTATCTCCAAATGCAAAGTTTACATAAAATTTTTTTTTTCTTTTTATATTAATTTTTCGTCACATATTTGTAGTTTATACTAATGTACTGTTCGGGTCAATATGACC
>JAAAKQ030237163.1:10000-11166 GCA_010016005.3 Zanna intricata | reverse complement strand
AAAGCTACACTCCAAACATATACTTTCAGAAATGTTTTCCTGATGTTTAAATTAATTTTTGATGTAAGCAAATTATACTATATATAATATAAAAATTAATTATAAATAACCTTATTTAGTTAGCTTTAAATTAATCATTCAAATGAAGATTTATACCCTGAATGAGTGCTATGATAAAGTGTGATCAACTTTCATTAAAATGATTTAAAACCAAATCGGAATGATCTAAAAAAAAGGATTCTTCAACGCTTACCTTTTGCGTAAAATATAGCGTTAAACTGATCACAATAGTAACTCGAAATAAAAAAAAACGTTAACTTCTACGAAAAAATTTCAGGTATCGTATTCTCTATCTTTCTCTTCCATCCAGACACACAACCGTGCACACACACACACACACACACACACACACACACACACATACACACACACGCGCGCGCCTACATATATATATATAAACTTATACTTAAATCATATATTTATAATGTGAAGAATATTACTGAATTTTTTCTATAGAAAAATCTTTGTAAAAAAAAAGAAAGGAATTTAATATTGTCTGTGGATAAGCCGCAACAAGAATGAAGTGTAACAGTATAATAGAGGTGGTTAATACCCGACAGTTAGCGAGTTAAGATCACAAAAACAAGACAAGATACTCTTTATGGCGACAGTCTCGTCTGTATTTCTAGTAATGTGTTTCTTACTCTTAATAATACTATACTGTTCTGTATTTAATCCAGTGCAACGTCTCTTTTATTAAAGTAATTTTACAGTTTTGTGTGTGTGTGTGTGTGTGTGTGTGTGTAAGTATGTATGTGTGCTCGCGTCGGGGAAAGAAAGATAAAGTTTTAATGAAAAATAACTTGAATAAATTTTATATAATTACATTAAAATAAAAACACAATCACAACAAAACCTTATACGTATGAGTGTGTTAAATAAATAATAAACTAATACAATGAGAGGACAAGATCAGAGCTCAGTGAAGGTAATATTGATAAAATAAATCAAAATATTGAAATGGTAATAAATTATATACTACCCATTATAAATAAAGATAATGATCTTTTTGATGCAAGTTATGCAACTTAAAAGTGGACCGTAATACATTAAATTTTATCTCAGTTTTTATTTACAATTATTTTATTGTTTTAACAGGTTCTATT
>JAAAKQ030237163.1:0-5000 GCA_010016005.3 Zanna intricata | reverse complement strand
CAGCAGCAGCTGGTTTGTTTAGTTCGATTTATCACCGTTGTTGAGTGCTGCTGCATAAAGTTACTGTCATAAGTAATAAATAAACAGTATACATATATATATATATATATATACAGAACATAATGTAAGATGTAGTCTTTAACTCTGTATTTTTTACTTTATTATACAGACTACTTATAAACATTCACTGTTCTTTAATAAGAAGTCATAAAGTATATTAGCAATATACAACTAACAACAAATCTGAGAAAAATAAGAAAAAAATTATATAAAATAATGACACTCTATTTTAAATCATAACTCTTTACGTTCACATGTATTAGTAATAAGTAAAAAAGTATTTTTATTAAAAAATAATATGTTTTCAACACATTCATATAGAATACTGTCCAAAATATCTATTTCAAAACATTGCTTTTTTTTAGAATGTTGTACAATTTTTAGAGGATATTATAGATGTTGTATTTTAGAAAAAATTTGAGGTCTAGTTTTACTCGATGGACTTCTAGGTTTATTGAAAAATCACCGGACAGGAAACACACAAATTCCAGTTCTGTAAATAGGCATAAATAGGCAGCTCTTCCACAAGTTGAGGCACGGATAATTCTGACATCACAGCATAAACCAAAAAAGTTATAACTTAAAAACATAGAACCTAGAATAAGGAAGAAAAGATAAAAGATAAGAAAAATGATTGATTAGAAAGAACAATCCACTTCTGGAGAAACCACAGCAAGAGCTAATTAAATCTACTCAAAACCACCTACAAAAAAACCACCTCTTGGTAGCGGCCTTCCATGTGCGGATGTTTCTGATAGTTTTTTCCCGTGATGGCAAAAGGAAATTATTGACTAGTAATTATAAGCATAACATAGCTTTTTATAAAAAAAAATTAAAGGCATAGATAAAGATAAAGGTTGATAATGAAATAAACTTCGATTATTAGAATTATGTGGCATGTATAATTGATTAAGCTCTAAATCGTTCCTACAGGTGACTGTTACAGCGTTTCCGTGTGTTAAAATAAAGCAATAGGATTTTAAGTTTGAAATCTGAAACCTTGGAAAACAGCAGTTTCATACGGAAAAAATTGACTGAAGACATTCTTTACAGTTTACGTAACCGTAAAATTATTTCTTTCATCGTAAATAACAAGTTTTTTTTAAACAAAATTATCAAAAAATAATTTTTTAAATTAATAATTAATGATATCAAAATATTTTTGTGGTAAACTAAAATCCATGGTTCGATTCCCAATGAAGGTGCGAAAATTTTTAAAGAAATCAACTTCAAATTATTCTCTACTGAATGGCCTAAATGTTTGATAAGATTCTTTTAAATTAATATTAAAAAAAAAGCAGCATCCTGATAATGTAAAAAGATTTATACACATTTTTTTTTTTTATAAAAAATCATTTTAAATTTTACAAATTTTAAATTATAATTGTAAATAGTTTATTTGTCATATATATCATCCTTATCTCATTGGTCCATGTGGAGGGGGGTTGCTTATTTTTCACTAGATCAAGAGATCATAAATTATAATTTTAGAAATTTCTATTTAAATTCTTTACCTTTCACAGCTATTCACATTGTGTGAGATCACTGAATGATGTCAATTTTTCCATTCTTCTGTCCTATAAAAATTCTCTCCAGTAATTTTAATTTCTTCAAAATCCTTTCTCAGTAGATTACGTTAACTATATTTTGTCCTTTTTCCTCTACCTCTTTTAACTCCATACCCATAATTATTTTACAAATAGTGCCAGGGAAAAGTAAAATGTAGATATTCTTTTTTTTTTTTTGGATTATATGAAATGGTGGAAGGCGAGAATTATTGTTAAAAATTATAATGTTTACATTTTTTTACTTGCGTAGAATATTTTAAAAATAGATTTAATATGGTTATTTTAAAGTAAATATCAATAAAAATAGATTTTTGTCTTTATGACTTCAGATAAAATTTAGATACCTTAGGTATTTAACAGATGGTTACACATTTTGTGGTAAAAATGCAACTGCATTCTTTTCTTTTGTATAATATAAGTACATCAAAGATAAAATTATACTATATTTATATAAACGCATCAAAAGATAATTTAAATACAAAATAAACAAATTATATTTAATGTTTATTACGTGCACTATATACTAATTTAAGAAGTTTACAAATTACACGAGTAATTTGTGCTAGCTAACAAACTTATTTTAAAATAAAGTTAATATTATATTTTAATTATTCATTGTTTTCAACTTATTTATCAAATTCTATTTATGTTTAATTTATTCCGCATGTATTTTTATTCTAATAATGATATTAATAGAAAAATTTAAGTTATCTGGACATTTAACAAGAAATTTAAAACCTGCAGCAACAGTACAATAAAAGTAGCGAATACATTATGTAAATATATTTAAAATTTCTGTTGACGATTTTTTAAAATATCGAAACGTTAGGGGTAACAACCGTAAGTTGGATTACAATGATACACTTTTTTGTTGTCTGAAAAACAAAATATAAAACTATGTTGAACCATATATGTAGAAAAATATGAATGAAACATAAATTTAATAATTGTGGGGGCTAGTATTCTAATCGAAAAAATCAGATTTACCACAAAATTCAGAATGATAAATAATTTTTAGATTAATCTATGAATTTTGTGAAGCAAAATCGTAACATAATAGTTTCGTATTAAATGTAAACAAAAAATTGTTTTTTTCATTTACCTGCAGGGAGATGATAGAGTGGTAGAGAAAGAGTGAGATAGAATGAGAGGAGAGGAGACGTCTCTCTCTCTCTCTCTCTCTCTCTCTCTCTCTCTCTCTCTCTCTCTTTAGGTTTTTCAGGAGCTATGATTATACCTGAGCAAGATATGTAGGCTTTCACACTTTTTTTATTTAGTTGAATTTAATCATTTTATTTCAATTATGTATTTAAATTACAATTTTATTTATTTTAGTATCTTATTTTTTTTACGATTTTAATTTTTTCAAGGATTTTTGTTGGAAAGTTCCTGAAGTTATTCCAAAGTTGAATCCCATTTGTCTAGATAGATTAAAAAGTGAGTTGTACGAACCCATCTTTCGAGTCACCTACGTAATTTTCACTGGTAAATCGGCGAGAAATATTTGTTTTATTTATTCTATAATTTGATTTATAATTTTTGAATGGCACTTATATACTGTGATCTACGTAGAATGTACGTATGTAAAATTCTGGTAATTTTATCAACTAGAATGAATTGATTGCTTAGGATTAGTAACGATTGAACCAATGACAATCTGATCATATTTTATCATAAATATTTAATATGACCTGCTTGAAATAGACATAAATTATTGTGTTGTTGATCATATGATAACTTTCCGAGTATTATAATTTTGATTATCGTAGTATCTGATTTCATATTGAACTATAGCAATTATTTTAATTCTACTTCAATGATATGTTTGCTTATGAAAATGAAAAGAAAAAGCTAATAAGATTAGAATATATTAAAATGAAATTTATTGCGTAATAGCAAATCAGAAGAAATAATACTTTCTAATATGTTTTATTGAAAAAAAAAAAACAAAACCTTGCAACGACTCGTTGAACTTTCCTTAAATTTACATAAAAATTAAAATTTATTTCTTCCGCTAAAAATAATTTTTTAAATTACTATTATCCTTACCAGCTAGCTAATTTTGTGATTTATTTTTTAAAGTTTTATTATTTTTTTTATAAAAAGAAATAAATTGATTTTTAGAATAATTTTTTTTTAACCAGTTGT
This sequence comes from Zanna intricata, assembly GCA_010016005.3. Taxonomy (NCBI): domain Eukaryota; kingdom Metazoa; phylum Arthropoda; class Insecta; order Hemiptera; family Fulgoridae; genus Zanna; species Zanna intricata. Next base: position 1,224 of record JAAAKQ030237163.1, on the reverse strand, counting down.
TCAGTTTTCAGAAATTCAGAATTTTATACTAAGTTAAGAAAAAACTTACTTAAAACAATTTTTAACATATATCTATTATTTCTATGTTAAAATTTGAAAAATAATCCTACCATGATTACTGCCACATTAAAAATAAAATTAATTAAAAAATACGATAGGTTAAAGTAATACAAAATAGTTCTAAAAAATAATCATTTATTGTAATTTTTTTTTGAGCAAAAATTTTTTTTCTATTATGTTAGAAAAACACTTTTTCTTCCTCCTTGTTTATTTATTTGCCATCGGTTCCGTTTAAGGAACCACGAATAAATCGAATTACAAAAAGCACATGGTAAGGGGTTTACAAAGAACATCCATAATAAAACGTATATACATATAAAGGTATAAATAAAGTTAGTATGTAAAGTACAGGAGTAAAGGATTGATTATTAATAATCAATAAAAGGTGACAAAAATAGAGGTCCGATAAAATTAAAAATCATATACGATATGAAAAGAAATTAAAGCTATTAGGGGCTCCAAAATCTTAAATTTGTGTCGACTGATTAGAAGTTTTTTATGGAATGATATTATATTAATCGATTAGCACAATTACCAACTTTTTAAAATACTTAAGATATGCAACATGGGAAAATTGTTCATGTTTTATTAAATTGTCAAAAAACAACATTTCTTTATCATACTATCATTTCATTGAATAAATCGCTGGGTTGGTCTATTGATTTAATTCGTCATCGTAAATCAGCTGATTTCGAAGTAGAGAGTTTTCAGGTTTTAATCCTTTTAAAAGCAGTTGCTTTTAAAAGGATTTGAATACTAGATCGTGGATACCGGTGTTCTTTGGTGGTTGGGTTTCAATTAAGCATACGTCATCGGTATGGTCGACCTAAATCTGTACAAGATTACTCCTCACTAACACGTCACAAACAAGGGACGCGGCTGCCTACCAGTTCCGAATCCAGAAAGCTGCATGGCATATCTGGAAACTTCCGGAATATTCTTAAAAAATAAATAAATTTCAATGAATTTGTTTTTCGCAGAAATCATCCTTAAAATTACTATATAAAATAAATCAAATATATATATATATATATATATATATATATAAAATTACTATATAACATAAATCAATGTTATATATATATATATGTATTATATATATATAATAACATGTGAGTGATTTATAATCAATGTCCAGCAATAACTAGTGGAGATAAACTGATG
>JAAAKQ030237141.1:0-11167 GCA_010016005.3 Zanna intricata | reverse complement strand
TCATACACATCATCCTCATTCATCCTCTGAAGTAATACCTTACGGTAGTTCCGGAGGCTAAACAGATAAAGAGAGGAAAATTAAAAAGAGATTTTAAGTAGAAAAGATGTGTTTTATCAAATATAAGCTTTTAGAATTACTAGATTAAAGAATTAGAATAGAAACAATTACAGTTCTGAAAATCTACCTTTAGTAAACGTTTAGTGTAATAATGGTTCATATTGGCACTAACAGTCAATAACAAAGCACTTTTCTAGGCGAATCTTGAAAAACAGATATTAATAACATTTAAAATGAAGATTTTTAAAGACAAACTGAAGTATTGCCTTTAATCCGGAGATCCTCGGTTCGAATCCCGGTCAGGCTTGGCATTTTCTCTCGCGCTATATATCATTCATCAAGACGTTTGCTGAATTCTTCCGCAACGCATTGTAATTAGTCTTCTATAATAGAAGTTACTGCAACTATGATCTTTTTTCAGCTCATTCAAATTAATAGATAATGTTGGCAAATAAACACACTTTATTTTACATATCCGCACAAGAAAAGTCACAAGATTTAATGTCTGGGTTAAGTATATATCCAGAAGGCCAAGAATTATAGTTCCATGTCTTAGGCTTCCGTACGATCTAACCAGCATCGAGATAATGTTTAATTTGGAATCCGTTAAATTTGGTTGAACCGATTTGACAGGTCTCATCTTGCTGAAAAATTAATTTTTCAGAGTCTTGTGGAAAAAATTTCCACAAATTGGTAATCTCAAGATAATTTCCACAAATTGGTAATCTCAAGATAAGAATACCTTGTTAATGTGTTTCCTTCAAAAAAGAAAGGCCCATAAATATTTGTAAGTGAAACCGCACTACAAAAAACATTAAGTTTTTGTTAATCTCGCTCTTGCTGTACAATCTAGGGCGGAATTCTCAAAAATTCCTTCATGGAAAAATTGTGATGTGAAACTTTACCCTTAAATAAATTGCTTCAACGCTAAAATTTTATCGCAATAAGAATTTATCGTCTTTCATATCAACTAAGGATATATCTCAGAGATCTTTACATCTTATTTTTGTCACACGAAGAGCTTGACCAGTTGAATCTATATAGCTTAAAATGCAAGTGTCATGTTAACCCTCTCCAGACACTCATGTGAGGGATCGCAAATTTTTGGAAAGTACGACAAAAGATCTTTTTATGGCTTTGCTGATAAGTACCTTAAATTCAGAGTACGTTTTTCTCTGAAGTGCATGATCGCTCTAGACTCTTCCTTCTATATAAACACCGCGATTCTTCTGATTATTTATACCCTAGACAAATGCTCTTAGCCGATGGTGAGTAGTCCTGATACGCTGTCTAAATGCAAGCTGAATCGTTTTAACGAACTCCATCTTGCTATATTATAGAACACAACTACTTCCGTTGCAAAGACTTCATGTTGCTTACGACTGAGGTTATCGTACATTGGGGGACTAGTATTGCAATCTAGCGGCCGATAATTGAAAATCTATGACGCGCACTTTCAAATAGTGCAAATTTCAATCACTGATCATTCAGAGTTGCATAGTAGTATGATTTTGAACTCAAATCATTCTTTCTGATGCAACTGTATTATGTAGTACTATATATATATATATCCTATAATTTTGCTTATTTAAAAAAATACTCTTTTCCAGACAAGTACTCTTTCAAAAGTATCAAGAAATTATGGATCTATTAACTTAAAAAAAATAGAGATAATTTTGTATATTTTTCCTTTTGTAAGGTGGAATAATGCTTAGAGGATACTTCATATTTACCATCAGTTACTCCGCAAAATGCGTATCATTTCCAGAAATAAAATCCCATATCAGGCGTATTGAAAACTTATGAAGTTAAGTAGTTTCCGATTGCCTTCTTCACTAAACTTATTGTACTGTTAGACGTAGAACAACAAACCCTATCAAAATTCAGATGAGTTTTAGTTCTATTAAATGATACCTTAACTCTGTTCGTTAAAAGAACTGGCTATCTAATTAACATCATAATTTTCAAAGAAAATAAATATGACTAATATTGCTTATTAGTACTAGTATAAACTTACGAGATATTTACGTTCTTGATATCTATAGAATTATTACACGCAGTATAAAACAACAAATAACCTACACTTTCAGTGAGGAAAAATTGCATTATAAAATGTATGCTTAACCATTCTGTAGATGTTGCCAACACGACTCGTATATCAAAATGAAGTTTCTTTCTTTGTTGTTCCATAGGATGAAATATTTTGTTTTCAAAATCATCTTTTTTTTTAAACAAAATAAATGAAAAAAGATAGAAAATGAAAAGTAGATATGAGTCAGCTATATTGGCTGCATTTTATATAAATTATTAAAATTTTAAATGTGTCATTTTGTAGATGTATACTATGTGACTGAAATCCCTGAATATAGTGGCAAGGGAGATTTATTTACACAGCAACACAGGATATTACTGTTTCATATAACATGTATGACAGCGGATAATATATATATATATATATATATATGTTTTTTTTTTTTTTTTTAGATTTATTTTTCATCAGTTACGTACTAGTATAGTATACAATATAATATATTTTGTTCAAACAATACCCACCCACTTTATATCTTTACGTTCTACACAAAAATGAACCAACTTAACTAGTTGGTCTGTTTATTCTTATATTAACCGTATTATGGTTAATTACGTAATATTTGCTGATTATGGAAATTGTAGCATCTATTATAACAGATCTACAGTGCGTCCGGAAAGTTGCTGTACATTGAAATTATGGAAATATAATGACGAAACTTTCTTAATTATTACTTTGTATTTTTATTTCCTTGTTTTATAGAAACAGTTATTTTAATTACTGGAAAATCTTATTAACTATGTTGAAAATTACCTTCTCCGACATCAATATAACAATGAAAATATTTTTATTTTTTTTTCACACACATTAACGTGTTTATGTAATGGAATGCCGTTATTGCGATGATAAGTTCGTCAGTAGTGTATGGCCTGTTGTGATACACTGCTTGTTTTGCTGCCTTCCATAGTAAATAATGTATAGGAGTTAGATCGGGCAATCTTGCGACCACAAATCTGTCTCGAAGGATATTCACCTAGGTTCACCAGGGATATTTCGTAAAAAGTCATTGACCTATAAGCTGTGTGCTCTATGGCGTCGTCTTAAATTGGAACTAACCGTGATTGATTTCTCCTCCTCTTAACTGACTAAAGAAGTTTATTAAAGCAGCACAATAGTGATAACTATTAACTGCATTTTCAAAAACGGTTGGTCTTAAGTACGCGCTCTACTCATACCGACCCAGACATTAGTTTTCGCTTGTGTAAAGATTGTTCGGGTAATTCGTGTGGGTTATTATCGACCACAATCATTTATTTTGTGAACTAACATACCCTCCCAAATGAAACCACGTTTCATCTGTAAAGAATAAATGTTAAGGATACTTACAGAATTTTTGCTGATGAAACGTTTAAACCATTGACAATAATTTATTCTTTTGGCGTGATGTGTAGATTTCACTTGAACATACATTACTTTGTAGGGGAAAAAACTCAGATTTATTTTTTACAGCTTTATGTGCGGTACCAAGTCCGATATCTTCTGCTCTACTAACTTTCTCACTGACTTTGATGGACTTTCAGCCATAGAATCTGAAATATCGAGCAAGTTTTTGTTCATTTAGTTTAGGTGGTCTTCCACTTCGAACAGCGCTTTCAGTAGAGATTGTTGCCTGAGAATTTTTTGATAAGAGTTCGAAATTCATTGCGGTGAGGAACAGGAGTATTCGAAAACTTCTCAGAATTTTATACTTCACTAAATCAGTGTTTGTCACCTTAACGAAAGATGTGTTTAACGAGAAAATGAGTTCCTCTGCCAAAAGAATCATTAAGTTTCTCGCAACTGCTGATTTTCGATAAACGAAACATCACAAACGAAACACATTCAATTACAATTCGCCAAATGACCTGTTGGTTTATTACTGAGCAACACACAATGAACTCACAAGGCAACCAGTCAACCCCGAAAGAACTAAATCACCATATAATTCTAAAGCATACTGCACAGCAACTTTCCGAATGCTTCTGTATAAGAGGTCGTGATTTAATTTCAGTTTCTATATCGCAGAATTAAAATAACAGTCGTTAGATATTGTGACTAATAAGCCTAAAAAGACCAGTCAGTCTTAATCTTTTAAGTTAAATTTAAAACCACCCCAGCAGTTGCTATGAGAGCATTATCAGGTTTATTGTTACACAATGTATATATCATTTTAGTAATGCAATAATAATTGCTTACAGAATTTTCAGTTTTGAAAATTGAAAAAAAGTATCATTGTTCATAATTTCAACTCTTCAGAGTCATAGTTAAAGAGAGTGTCAATCGAACAGTAAGTCACTGAGGAAATGAATGAACGATGAAAAATGTAAGAAACAATTACACTATAAATTTTGCGTTGAAAAATCCAGTAAAAAATTTATTTAATTTCTTCTTAGATTCCATGTGAAAATTCTTAGAAAAGTTTGGATATGTAAGCGAAAATTTAAATTTATTATTAAACTTAAAAGAAAATACAATATGTAGCTTATATAAAAAAATCTAATGGGACTGTTACATTTCATCCAGGAATTTAAGTATATCCAAATGTTAAAGGATTTAAGTTTTTAAATATTCTTTCATCTGGTAAAGGTTAAAGACTTGAAATATTTTAGGTAGATCAGATTCTCCACCTGCTAAAATATATAATTGGGCTGTATATAGGTTGACGTGCCCCTGAAAAAATGTTTTTCACTATAATATATATATATATATATATATATTCACAATTATTTATAATCAATTTTTTTTTAAGAAACAACTTAAGTAATAATTAATTATTAATAATTAATACTTAATAATAATAATAATACTTAATAATAATAATTATATAATTATACTTAATAATAATAATTAATACTTAATTAATTATTAATACTTAAGTAATAATTTATCAGAAATGAAAAAGTTGTAAAAGGTAAACCTACCGTAAATAGAGTAAAATGGAAATTTACAATAGGTTAAATAACATGGAATAAATGAACGAAGACCTCTTTAGTTTAAATTTTGGTTTGGGTAAAATGTAAAACGATTTTAAGAGATGTGTGTGTGTGTGTGTGTGTGTGTGTGTGTGTGTGTGTGTGTGTGTGTGTGTGTGTGTGTGTGTGTGTAAATCGGAAAATAGTAAGAATGGGATTGGAAGTTGGAGGAGATGCAACAGTCTTGTTACTCTGCTACTCCAATCATGAATATTACTTCATTCGTTACTTGAAGTGAGCTGATCCGCTCTCTCTGATAAAGTAATAAAGAAAAAAGTAAAAAGTCTCATTCCAAACCATTTATCGCAGGTTGTACGCAATTAATACTAAAATGAAGAGCCAGCATTTCGAATTTTAAATAAGATTACCTTTCTACTTGTAACGTTACAAATTTATTTTATAATAGGAATCGGAAAGTAACTCGATTCGTATTAAAAAAAATACCAATTAATAAATAAACAATTTATTACAAACATCTTATATTTACTTATTTTAACTGCTTTTTTACATAATTACCGTCTAAATTAAGAAGGCACTTATTATACCTGTAAACAGATTTTTGAATACCCTGGTCATAAAACTCTGCTCCCTGTAACTTAAGCTAGGCAGTTACACCATCTTCTTAACTCCTCATCATTTTCAAGACGCTGCGTCTCTAAATATTTCTTCATTTTTGGGAAAAGGTCACTGGAGTCAAATCAGGATCCTGTAGAAGATGGTTAAACAGTCCCATTTGAATTTGTATTTAGCGTTGAGTGCATACTACAGTTTGCGGAAGAGCGTTGTCACGAAGAAAAACTACACCTGATCTCAGCATGCCGCGTAGTTTGTTTTGTATGGCCCCTCTCAATCTCTTTAACGTTACGGTCCCAAAAAAACGATACCATCAGCTTTTTTGAAGAAAATGTTTGACAGACCTTTACAGATATCTGAGAGAACTGATATATCCCCACTGCAATGACTGAGCTTTTATTTCCACATCAAAAAAAATTTTGTTTTTGTCTTTATAAAGCACCCAAGGAGCAGCTGGGAATAACAGTGAAAAAGCATGTGCTGCGGCGTGTCTTCGGCTTGACAAAAAGAACATTCTGCTGCTGCTCTTAGCCGGAAACGGTGTAAATACGAGTTGAAGCAACCGTGTCCTGTCATGAACTGTGTAAGGTGGTATCTCAGCTCTCCATGACTTCTGGAAAGCCACCCTTCCAAGTCAGTAATTAGGCGCCTCGTTCACGCCACCGTGGCACCACCTCGCCACCTATCACACCGTTCTTGCCTGATAATTCTTCGCTGTCGACCTGACTATGCCTTGTTTCCTCAGTGTATGCTCCTTGATTAATAGATCAATAGGAGGAACTCCCATAAGTACACAAATGGCGTCGTATGACGCAGTTCTGTACGCTGATACACCTGTGCGTACTAACTAGTCTGCGTAAGTTTATTCCCTTCTCGATTGCCAACACCCAGACTGGTGACGCATAAAGAAGGACCTGCGACACCGTTGACTCGTCTTTTGGACATTCTTGGAGGTGTTAGGAAGCCATTAATCCTTTCAGTGTCTTTGTGGTAGTTTTTGTCAAATATTACATCTAAGTACTTGACGCTTTCAACATTGGGTATACGCCTGCCTCTTATGGCTAAAGCAATGTTGCCAATCCGTCTCCTGTCAGTAAGTAAAATGAGCTGCAATTTTTCAGGGGCGATAGTCAGCTTGTGTCCGTCCTTCCACTCCGCAATTATGTCCAGGTCTCGATTCCCCCGTGTTGCGACCTCCTCCTTGTTCTTCGCTGCTATCATCAGAGCGAGGTCGTCGGCATAAGTTATAAGCTCCGCGGCCTCCGGCAACCGTAGTTGGAGCACTCCATCAATTATATTCCAAATCAGCGGACCCAGCATGGACCGTTGCGGAACCCCACCACATACTTTCCAATTCAGTCTGCCGCCTAAGGTTTCTGTGACCGTCCATCTTTCCGAGAAGTACTGACACATTTGCTGCAATAAATAGCCGCTAATACGCCGACGCTCCATTGACCTCACAGCAACGTCCCAGGAGTCGGATCCAAAGGCGTTGCGGACTTCCAGTAGCACCAGAGCCGAGATGCTCCTAGTCCTCCACATCCCACTCCTGGTCTCCCTGGCCCAGGAAATAACCCTACTAATAGCATGTATTGTCGACTTTCCCGTGTAAAATTGTATTGGTTTGAATGGAGACCTCCTTTATCTTCAATATCCTCCATAAGCCTATTGCAAATGGCTCTCTCCATGACCTTGGCCACTGTGTTTAATAAGCATAAGGGTCTTACTTCTCTGTTAAGGCCTACATTGTTTCTTTTCGGAATCAGCACTGTGCGCAAGACTCTCCAACGCAGTGGAAAGGAGCCACTCTTCAGCTGTTGGTTGAACATTTGTAAAAGCTGCCCGGGCATTTTCATCATTAGCCCCTTTATTATAACCGCCGGTATGCCATCCGGACCTGAACTGCTCGCGTTACGTGATCTGCTGACAGCAGCCTATATCTCTTCTATTGTAAATCTGCTCATTGTAAATCATCTCAAAGTTTTCATGAGGCTCGATAATGACCTCTGGGCAAAGGAATAGAGTTTTAAACGTACGTTCCGTCTCTAAGAGAGAAGTGTTAATCTTCTGCTCAGCTTTTTGGTAACCAACTTGTACGCAAATCCCCACGGGTCACTGTCTAATTCGGTCATAATTCCCTCCATTTGTGCTTCTTAGATTCTTTGATCACATAGTTAAGCTTTTTCCGACATTGATTGTACTCCTGAAGTGCCGGTTCTAATTCCATACCCGCATGCGTGGCCCTGCGTAATCTTTGTACTGTTCTTCTTTTACACATTAATTCGTTTCTGAGATCTCCCATCTCACCATTCCACCAATAAGCTGGTTTCTTTCTTTTTGGTGCCACTTGCAACCTTTTAACCTCATCATTAACGACATCCCTAAGTGGCTCAGGTGAAATCCGTCCTGTACCCAGCCTGGCGTAAAGCTTTTCTACAATTCTGTCGACTTGGTTGTTGGTGAGCCTTCGAGGGATGAGGAGCAGTTTGAGCTCGACTGACGGATCTAGTATTCAAGACTTTCAAGGTGTAAACCTCACAATGTATAGATATTTCTAGGATGTATAAAAACAAAGCATTCTGTATTGGTAGCATTTAATTTTTATTTAAAGTTATAAATTCACTGAGCGCATAGTAAAAATCACACGATATATACAGGGAAAAGGTTTATCTATAATCAACGGTAAGAAAACACTTCTCATGTGTATTTTCAGGACCAGATGAAAACAATCCTAGCATTGTTGGTTTTATAGGATCAGCTGACCTATCAATTCCATGTAACTTCCCTAAAAATCCGATTAATGGTTAATAAAATGTGTTGGAAATGTTTTTATATATAGAATGTCTCACAAAGCAACTGAGAAACTATCAGGAGATGTTCTATTGGTGAAAACAATGAAAATTAAACCAGATAAACATAGGTCTGAAAACATTTTGTTTTCAAGTAAATAAAAACTTTTGAAAATCGGTTTTTTTATTTAAAAATATATATGAAAAATAGACAGAAAATCGTATTATTCTTTCTGTACCTAATAAACATTTTTTAAACCCTCTTTTGTTTATCAGCATTTACAAACGAAAGATTCATTTCGAACACATCCGGTTTCTGTTGAACGTCAAGTAATGATGTACTCTGCATTAATGATGAACGAAAATGATGACTAAAAAACTGACTTTTAATAGTTTCTATTTACATTTTATTGGTTGAATATATCTATTGTTATATCTATATATTGTATATCTATAGTTTTCTGAAAATTAAATTTTGTACATGATTTGTTACTAAATCGTTCGCATGTATTAGTCATTTAACAATGCTGTTGTATTACAAACCCAAAAACTATTTTTCAACACCGAAATTTGTGTTTTACGTTGAACATCTTAAAACGTATTGAAGTTACAGTTCTCGGACTTATTTTATCCTAGTTCCCAGCTCAAATTACATAAGAAACCATTAAATTTACTTCTTCATTTTGGTTCAGAAAATTACAGTAGGGTTTTTTTTAAGAGAGAGTTGAAATCTTTCAACTCTTCTCTAGCCATAAATCTTTCGCTAGCCATAACTCGAAAACATAGCGTTTTTAGAACTCTCTCTTTTTCTGTTTAGCCTCCGAAATTACCGTAAGGGTAATTTCAGAGGCTTCAGAGGATGAATGAAGATGATATGTATGAATGTGAACGAGATGTAATCCTGTACAATCTCAGGTCGACCCCACCAAAGAACACCGGTATCCACGATTTAGTATTTCAGCGTTTTAAAATCTATGTTTATATGAACTTTTCTCATTATTTTCAACAGTAGAAACAAAGAAACTTTGAGGATGTGAAACATCCTCAATGTTTCTTTGTTTCTTCGAGGGGCATTGTATAAAGGATTGGGCTTAGTAATAGGAAAGTTTTTTTATTATAAAATTATGTTTAATTAACTGAAAAAAAAGAATTTTGAGAAATCTATTATAAATATAATGAATCCTCGTATTTTTTTTTAAGTATTTGAAAGAAGTGTGTTATGATGGAAATTTTAGAGCAAGTAAAATTTCAAAATAGAGAAATAATTTAAGCTAGATTTTTAATATTTCAATGATAAATTTAATATGAACAAAAAATTAAAAATTTCGTTGATAAACTTATTTCGTTTAATTAAAAAGTTATTGTTATATTTTAATCAGTAGTAATAAAGTCGATGACATTTAATCGATTTATTTTCTTTTCAAAGTGTAACTACTTTATATAATTCTATCGTTGTTGAATGGTTAGGTGGGGGTGGGGCGGTTCTTGTGAAACCTCATTCATTCGTTTAATGCAACTTGTATGGCATCTTATTTTCATCCCTTACCGTAATGTATGTAGGTGCCTGTAACATACTAACTGAAGTTAATCCCCTTTAACGTAAACCACACACAACTACATATTTCTCATACATAACACACAAGCACGCACACAGACATCACGTAAGTATGTTTATATTATGTAGTACATAAATATAGTTTATTTTTGAACCATAAGTATATTAAACGTTTTTCTTTAGTAAAAGGTAAAATGGGTTCTTCTTATTCTCATTAACAGAAATATTTTTGTTCTCTTGCGTTATAATCCATGATTGAAAGAAAATATTTTTATCGATTTAAATACTATCCCGATTTTTTTTTTTTTTTTTTACATGTATCCTGATTCTGGAAATACAAAATTCTTTCTATATTTTATGTATGTGTGTTTTTTATGTATTTTCAAGCTCTTCTCTTTTGTGAAACAGTAAAAATTAAATAAATTATTCCAGTACAAAAAAAAAAAACAATTTTCTCTTTTACATTATCTCTCCCAGTTTTAAAGCTTTGATAGATATAACGCGTTTTAGGCACAACCGCTTCTAGTTTGAGTTACTTTTTCTAATAGAGAGTGATGTTGTTACATCGTTGTATCTCTTTCCTGGCTAACGATGTTGTCATTCCACATTCGGTTTAATTAGCATTGTTAAATGCTATTGCAATTTTTAAAAATTATATTGAGTTAATATAATTTTTAATAATTGCAAAGTATATGTTTGGAGGGTAGCTTTATATGAAAATGAAACTTGGACGGTCGGAGTACCTGAGAAGAAAAGATAAGAGCTTTTGAAATGTGGTATTAAAGAAGAATGTTAAAAATCAAATGAGTGGATAAAGTGACGAATGAATAGGCCACATATTAAGGCATCCTGGAATTAACTTGTCATTCCACATTCGGTTTAATTAGCATTGTTAAATGTTAATAACATTTTTATGTTATTAGCGGCCTCTGTGCTAATTTACCAATTAGCACAGTTGCTATCGAAGCAACTGCTTCGATATTGGAAGGTCAGGTAAATGGAAAAAATTGTGCAGGCAGGCAAGGGTTGGAATATGTAAAACAAATTTGTTAGGAATATAGGATGTAGGGGATATACCGGTGTTCTTTGGTGGTTGGGTTTCAATTAATCACACTTTTCAGAAGTGGTCGACCTGAGATTGTACAAGACT
>JAAAKQ030237097.1:0-11167 GCA_010016005.3 Zanna intricata | reverse complement strand
CCGATATTGACATTTACCGAATTGGACTCACCGGATATGACATTTCCCGATATTGACATTTACCGAATTGGACACACTGGATAGGACACACAAAACTCCAGCAAAGGTTGTTATTATTATCATTATTATGCATTTCATCAAACTGCTTTTTATAGGTACTTTATCATAGATTACCGTATTTTAACTCACATATTTATAGTTTCATTAGTTAATAACTGATGAATCTATAACAAGTTATTTGGAAAATTTGACAGATTATGTATTGACTGTAGAAAATTAATTTAAAAAACCGTTATTGTAGTCGAGTTTCGATGGTATGTTTCTTTATTATGTATAGATCCTGATCATAATCGATAAAATTTTATTCCTTACAAATTATATTATAATAAATTAGAAGTAAGATTTTTATATATAGTGTGACAAATAAAATGATAATTTATAATTAATTTATTGACACACAGATCAGGTAAAAATGAATTTTGCGTGATTTCTTGGCTTACGCAACAAAACCACAAGGAGTTAACTGTTTAATGAAAAAAAATCTATAGATGTTATTTTTACTTTTCACAATGGAGCGTTTATTCTGTTACTGAAAAACTTTGCTTTGCTGCAGTCACGTGATGCGAGATATTTAAAAACGTTTTTAGATCGTCATCTCGTGAAGAATAGCAGAAATTAGACATAAAAAATCGACTTGTCAGCGTATGTTGGTTAAAAAATTGTTTTTAAAAATATTTTATATTTAGTATGTTTATGCAAACAAGTTTCATCGTGGGGTATATCAAGCAATTTGAATTTAATGTTTTCATGGATGTTAAGAGGAATAACGTATAAGTTTGTTTATACTAATCTGCTTCACACAGATCACATCTATATATTTTACTAAATCAAGTGCATATATTTAATTTATTTAATAATCGAGGTTCAGTACATAATATATTAACAAAAAAATGTATTATCCATAAAAACATTTTTGTGTATGTTATATGTTACTAAATGTAATAAATAAATCAGTAAGAAATGTTAAAATACCATTGAAACTTAAGTACATATGATATAAAAATTAGCGCTTTGAAAACGCAATACTTATCACTTATGTTTTCGGTTTATTTTCAGAACTTACACAAACATCATGCCTCACATTACACATCCTCGCCCCGCCTCGCCATGCCTCGCCAACGACCCTGACCTGCTCCCGAATTTGACATTTCCCGATATTGACATTTACCGAATTGGACTCACCGGATATGACATTTCCCGATATTGACATTTACCGAATTGGACACACTGGATAGGACACACAAAACTCCAGCAAAGGTTGTTATTATTATCATTATTATGCATTTCATCAAACTGCTTTTTATAGGTACTTTATTATGATAAAAATACAGTAATCTATGGATTACTGTATTTTAATTCACATATTTATAGTTTCATTAGTTAATAACTGATGAATTTATAACAAGTTATTTGGAAAATTTGACAAATTATGAATTGACAGTAGAAAATTAATTTAAGAAACCTTTTTTGTAGTTGAGTTTCGATGGTAATTTTCTTTACTATGTATAGACCCTCATCATAATCGATGAAAGATTATTGCATAAAAATTATATTATAATAAATTAAAAGTAAGATATTTATATATAGTGTGACAACTAAAATCATAATTTATAATAATATTATTCACACAAAGATCAGGTAAAAATGAATTTTCGTGATTTCGTGGCTTACCCTACAAAACCACAAGGTGTTTACTGTTTAATGAAAAGAAATCTATACATGTTATCTTCTCTTCACAATGGAGCGTTTATTCTGTTACTGAATAACTTTGGTTTGCTGCAGTTACGTGATGCGAGATATTTAAAAACTCTTTTTTGTCGTCATCTCGTGAAGAATAGCAGAAATTTAACATAAAAAACTTGATTTGTCTGAGTATGTTGATGAAAAAATGGTTTTTAAAAAGTCTGTATATTTAGTTTTTTTAGGCAAACGAAAGTTCATCGTGGGGTATATCGACAACTTAAAATTTAAATTTTTCCATGTTTAAAAAAATTATATAACAATTCTGTGCAGTATGTTGTAAATCAACCCATTTAGAGATCTAAAGAATTTATTTTATGAATAGAAACGATTTAGTCACCAATCGCATTATTTTACGCTATTTGAAGCACTTGTTCATTAATAAAACGATTATTAAACATAAATATTTAAAAGAATATTTTTGGTGCTTATCTGGTAGACTTTATCAAATCGAGCTTTTAAGTATAGATTTTCACAAATTTATCTTTTAATTTTGACTTTAGACTTTTATATTAGACTTTCCTGAAACCGATATTGACTATACAATGAAAGGAATTAAAATGAAAGAATATTTGTTGGGTCGTCTAGAATTTCGAAATATATTAATACATGTGTTTCCGTATGTTCGAGATGAGATTGACCGTTTCAGTTTTAAATATATGGTTACACTAAACAGATATGTAAATCCCCATGCTTTGAATGTTAGACAACCGTGATGACATTAAATAATTGAAGAGGGTTCAAATTCTACCTGAGTATATTTTACACCAGATAAAAGTGCGAATTATAAGTGTTGATCTGATCACCATGATCATTCACACTACTAGAGTTGATCGAGGAAGGAGTGTAGAATGATTGAGGAAGCAATCCTAACCTGGGTGGCTAGGATTCTGGCTTGTCCAGTTATGGGGTGGACATTAGCGATTTTGCCTTCGAGCCACGTTTATTTTCTTAATACTGAGTTTTCCTTATGGTATAGCTCTGGCAGGGAGTGACTGCCTTTTAGGTTTGCGCTGCTTTGCTGGAACGTCAATAGGAATATCAGGCTTGGCATCATCCGGGTCGGTTAATTTGTGCGGGCGGCCTTGGTGGTTTTGTCTGATGTGGGCTAAGATGTGGCGAGAAGAGAATGTCACGAGAACGTGATTCTTTGGGAGGTATTAGCCTCCGTTCTGACCCTTTTTTAATGCATGCTTCATGTGTAATGTTATTATAGGTCAAGATTTCGATGCTGAGAGCAGCGTTTTGAGTGCGAATTTGATCTCAAATCGATTTGATCGTTGCGTATATGGCATTCAAAATCACATGCGTAGTTAGATTGATTTAGAGTAGGCGCGGGGTTTCGTGCTTCCGCACTGCGGTTATATAGTTCTGGGGCTACGTGTAGGTCAACCTACGGCGAGAGCGATTGCCGCTGAGGTATCTTACTCTGATACTAAATGTCGACCGCGGTATTTGCATCGTTGTCATCCTGACAGAGATCTGGCTGAAGACCGAGATATGTAATTAGTACGAAGGTCAATAACACGATTCCCGATATAGCCCCTCAGGGCTATGAACGGGAGGGTGGTGTGGCGATCGGGATCGTCACTTGGTGGGTGTCTTCTCCTACGGCGGTTGGGATGATCACAATGATCAATAGATTGAACCCACTGATGATGATTAAAATTTACTCTAGGGTTACGATTAAGAAACCACAAGTATATTTCATTCCAGAAAGTATGTGAAGAGGGGTTTTCAGGGAATCCTCAATAAAAAATAAAACGTACATATATTTATAAACAAGCTACACGTACGTAAAACGACTATATAAATAGAAACACTTGGATTAACTGGGATATCAAAGATTCAAGAGATCACATCACAATATGATCGATTGAAAAAACAAACAAAAAATAAATCCATAACATTATTAAACAATAGATACAGATAAACAAGATAGCAGCGTAAAAGTTTCACCAAAAGAAATAGAAGGCGCTAGGCTCCTCACTAAAGTATAGTAAAGACTGCTTTCACAAGTCCAGCACGTGTTTTCTGATGACTCCAAATTACTCATCACGTATTTGAAAATTCTACTGAAAAAAATGAATGGTTTAAGTAGTATCAAAAACAATCTTCAATTATTAATAGTAATATTGTAAGCATTGTTGACTGACATTATATGAATAACTGAATGATTATCAAGAAAATATATTCACTGCATTCTCATGGTTTTCTTTATTGCTGTTTTTTTTTTTTTTTTAAATGAAGTATTTATAAAGAAAATTATAAAAAATAATAAATTTATTTTAAATCAACGTAAGATTAAGTATTTTAACATTGTACTGAGAAAGCCACGATGCTCAACATTACGAGGCAAACTATAGAGAAAATAGTATATAGAGAAAAAAATTTCATTTAAAAATAGAATAAAATGTTAAAGTTTGAAGAATCCTACAAGAGTAGCCTTTGAGAGAGAGAATAAGAGAGAAATTGGAAATGGAAGATGTTGTCTTGAGCAGATCGCATCTAGAAATTGGGAGAACATCAAGTATGTCTATGGTAGCAGGGGCTTGGTGACAGAATGACAGAAGCTTCCCCTGTACTGTTGTTACAATCTCTAACTCTGCTAAATATTTGCCGCCATTTTAAAATTAAATATTTTATTTAAAAATCGTTATATACATACAAGCTGTTAAACCTAGTTACAAGAAACCTTGTTGAAAAATCTAGAATCTAGGAAAATTACTTATTCAGATAAAAAGCTACACTACAATACATAAATAAGATTCACATTTTCCTGATATTTCAAATTAATATTAAACACCTAATAAACTAATACAAAAAACTGAAGGGACACCTATATTTTATGATAAAAAATGATTGTATTCAAATTGCTTTAACTTTGCAACCAGAAGACTTAGAGACACGAATAAAAAAAAAATTAAAGCTTGAGTATTCTACTTTTTGACAGTATACTTACGAAATCATGAAAAAAATCAATAAGAATGTTTAAAAATCTGACATTTAAATCATGGAAAAAATCAATAAGAATGTTTAAAAATCTGACCATTTAAATTCTTATGTAGATTATTTAATAATGTTCATCTCCAGTTTCAAGGCAACCGACTTCTTCAACTTGATTAAAACAAAAAAGTCATAGCGCTTTGGTTGCCAAAGCTGCTATCATATAAGGAAAATATTGGCGACGTAAATTTCCCTAATTTATCAGCAATATCCTTCAACACCGACGACTTGCTTTTTTACCGCCAACACTTGGACACCTTCACGATGATTTCAAACACGATTCCAGGGCTTTTTAAATATGGACATACCAGACCGGGTGTTGGAATCCCAGTTAGAACAACTTATAGAATTGACAACCAACGAAGAAATAAAAATCAAGAATGGATACCACGAATTTTGGCTGCAAAAGCCATTTCTACCACTATACTCTGGATTATGGTCGATTGTTCAACGGTTTCATTGACATACCCATTCACATCGTCGTATTTGGCTGAACGTGGATTTAGTGCTGCAGCAACGTTGTTAACCAAAGAGAGAGATCGGCTGCATGTTACCGGACGCGGAGACTTAAAGCTGCTTTTAAGTAAATTCAAGCGTAATTTAACAAACTTGTTAAAGCACATCAGATTCATCCTTCACATTAATGAAAGTATAATTTTTCAACTAAAAGCTTTCTTTTAATTACTGTATTGTATTACTGAATATGCTACCACTATTATTGTTATATAACTATACAGATAAAATTGTAATTTTTTTTAAAACAAATTTCAATAAAAAATACTTCCAAATAAGATTAAGAAAAAGCGTTTTAATTGTTCTCATCTAAACTGTATACTTCAACGCAGAAATGCATTTAGAAACAATAATTGCAATTGCTGTTTCCAAGAGCGCATCTTAAAAACAGCAATTGAAATTTTTTATTGTTAACAGATGGAAAATTTGAAATTTTTGGGGACGCTACAAACTATTTTATTCTCAATGTAAGCGGTGGGCGAAAACGGTTGAGAATCTATGGTCTAAACCATTAGTTAACGTGTAAACTGTTATAAAGAAAGATGTACATCCACTTGTTGTGGGTTTAGAATAACGTAACACATATTACTATTCTATTCTTCTTTAGAGGAAAGGTGATTTCCCCTATCTATTTTTATAATATAATAACGAGAAACAGAAGCATAAAATTCCAGAATCTAATCCAACTCCCACATCTAATACTGATCTTATACGAGGAGAGAATAATAAGCGAAATTATAAGATTAAATTAAAAGAAACACTACACTTTAAATACACAAAATTCGTGTAAATGTTAAAGTATTTTATGTTTTTACTTGTACGAAGTAAAGGAAATATTGTGATCCCGAAAAATTTCACATTTCAACAGAAATATCCATTTTGACCATTCCTGAATCCATTTCGACTAGGTTCGGCATGACGTCTATACGTACTTACATATGTACGTATCTCGCGTAAACTCAAAAACGATTAGCCGAGATTATTAATCACGGCTAATCGTTTTTTGAGGAATAATCAGAGATTATTAAAAAATATATTTAAAATTTTTTTTTTCTAAGCTAAGCTTGAAATAATTACATATTCAAGTTGTGACAATTAAATAGTGACAATGGCCAACAAATGTCATCTAATAATGTAGAAAAACATTGCTAGTATGAAGAATAACAATAAAGAAAAGCTGTGGTTGTTAATACTTTCCCGACATTAGTCATTTTTCATGTGTCATTATTTTTCCACTATTTTATATTTATAAATAATTTATAAATGACACTTTTATATTTATAAAATACATATGTCATTTATATTTATAAATGGCACATGAAAAAGTTTAAAAATTTCAAAAAATTAAAATTTTTAAATCGATATTTTAATCATTAATATAAAGAACCCCAAAATATGCAGCAATAAATAAAGATAGCTTTTTCGATTTTTGGGGAAGAGGGAGAATTCGGAGGCAAACTATTTTTTTAAATGGCAGCGAGAAGTGTATGAACGCATTTTGCTTAATATAAAGTGGGATTATGTTTGCAAGATTTAGAAAAAATTGATCCCATAAATACTGTATATCCCCACCCAACCTTCAAAGATATTGAACCCAAACTTTTACTAACAAATTGACCCAAATACACGAGTTTCTATTTTATATTTTCAAACACACGAGTTGATTGGAAAATTTAATTAAAACTGATTTATTCGGTCAAAATTTATAAAACTTCAAACACGCCAATGCACATACATACGTAAGAAAATAACCGCCAACTTATTTTGGAAGTCCTTTGTAATTATTTAAAGAAATGAGTTGTAATCTATGAGACGCTGCCGCTTAAATATTATTATAAAGTATTACCACTTATTAGCAATAATACAAAGAAAAAGCTACGGAAACGGTCACTAAAGTAGAAAAAAATATTGCAAAACTACTGGCCAAAATTGAAAATAAAGAATACGCATAAAAAAAAAAAATATTTAAAAAAAATATTTTTTTCCCATCTAATCTCCAATCCTTTTTTTTAATTTACAATAAAATCTTTGGTTCCAAACCCTACATTAAACTTAAAAATTTTAATGTAGGTTCCTTTGCCAAATGTGAATCTATCTTGAAATATTTTTCCGAAGCTCATTTCTCCTAAAACATGATTCATTTCTATTACCTCTTCTAAATTAAAATATATCTCTTCCAAAAGCCAGAGAATTTCATATTCTACAAAATTATCGATTTCAAATTCCAAACAGAAAAAAATAGTAGCATATAACAAACAACATAAAAAAAAATAAATAAATAAAATAAAAAAGCCGATCTACCGAAGTTATCAATGGTTACCTAGCAACAGCAGTTGCTGTCATAAACAATCCCAAAGTAACCTACAAATGTTTATCGAAATGTTCATTAAAAATCATCAATTAACAAAAAAAAATAAATAGTAGCACATAACAAACAATATACATAACAATTACATAAACAGTAATACTAAACATAATTGAACACAACAACAAAGTACTAAAAAAGACTATTAACTTGCGGAGCCAAAAATGTGACCACACCGTATGATCATATCAGTGGTGTTCAATTAGGTAAGTCAAGTACCTAATTGAATACCACGAATTTGATTTCAATACCCTAAGCATCACACTACAACACATCCTTATTCCTCAACATCATTTTCACAACATCCAAGGTTATTATTATTATAATTACTATTATTATCATTATTATGCATTCCAGCAAACTGCTTATTATATGTACTTTATTATAGATTACCGTATTTTAACTCACAAATTTACAGCATCACTAGTTAATACCTGATGAAACTATAACAAGTTATTTGGAAAATTTGACAGATTATAAATTTATAGTAGAAAATTAAATCAAAAACCGTTTTTGTAATCGAATTTCGATGGTATCTTTATTTATTATGTATAAACCCTCATCACATTAGATAAAATATTATTGCATACTAATCATTTAATAATAAATTAAATGTACGATATTTATATATAATGTGTGAACTGAAATAATTTATAATAATATTGTTAACACACAGATCAGGTAAAAATGAATTTTGCATGATTTCGTAGCTTACCCAACAAAACCACAATTAGTTAACTGTTTAATGAAAACAAATCTACACATGTTATTTTTACTCTTAATAATGGAGAGTAAATCTGCTACTGAATAACGTTGGTTTGCGCCAGTCACGTGATGCAAGATATCTAAAAACGCGTTTTGATTGTCATCTCATGTAGAATAGCACAAAAATTAACATAAAAAACTCGATTTTTCAGTGAATGTTGGTTAAAAACTGGTTTCCAAGAAGACTGTAAATTTAGTGTGTTTAGGCAAACGGAATTCATCGTTGGGTATATCGACAACTTAAAATTTAAATTTTTCCATGTTTTAAAAAAATATATAATAATTCTATGGAGACTGTGGTAAATTAACAACCAATTTAGAAAGCTAAAGAATTTATTTTAAAATACGAACGATTTAATCACCAATCGCATTATTTGACGCATTTGTTAAATAATCAAAGGTAAAAAACAATATTTAAAAGAATAAATATTTTGGGCTTATCCTGGTAGATTTTATCAAATCTAGCTTTAAGTTTAGATTTTAACAAATTTAGACTTTCTTGAAAGCGATATTGACTATAGAATAAAATGAATTAAAAAGAAAGAATATTTGTTAGGTCGTCAAGAATTTTGAAATATATGAATACCTGGGATTTCGTATGTTCGGGATGAGATTGACCGTTTCAGTTCTAAATACATGGTTACACTAAATAGATATGTAAATCCCGTTGCTTTGAGTATGCTAGACAACGGCGATGACATTAAACGATTGAAAAGAGTTCAAGTGCTACCTGTGTTTATTTTACACCAGATAAAAGTGCGAACTAATAGTGTTGATTGATCACAATATTCGATAGATTTGACAAGTTGTAGAACCCACTGATGATGATGCTTTGATGTAATGAATGTCTATTGGATCTTACATAAGTATATTTATAAACATAGACGTTTACTGCTATTGTATTATTTTACTGTTTGTTTTCTTTGGGTTGTCACAATCGGATGGGTTCTCTCTCATGTAACATTAATTTTATGTTTATTTTATAATAAGGAAACGTTGTAATTTTGTAGATGGTTAAAATGAATGGTTACGATAATATATTTTCGTAACTTTGTTCAGTAAGACTGAGCCCAGATTTTTCTGTTGTGCCCAGATTGTTACCTTCATCTTTTTTCGTAGCCAAACAAAACAGTGCTGCGCTCCTCGACGAATATGAACCGATATCCTTAGAGCATGTATCAAAATTTATTTCAGATTTCTTTGTTCTACGTAAAAGATGATAATTTGCTATTAATACATAAATCAGTCATAAAAATATTTAAAAAAGTAAAAAACACAGGAAATCAGTAAATCACACTGGAAATATTAAAATTTTAGTTACGTTAAATGATTGTAGGACTAAAAAATAATGAGGAAGCAGAATACGTTAAAACAGGAGCAGTAAAATTACAGGTTACTCTGTCGTATTAAAGTTCATCTGTCAAAGGTATTAGAGTGGAATGTGTTTTCATCTCCCACTGAAAAATAAAAGCAGAGATGAGTCAAGAGTTGAATAGCTCTAAATCAGGTTTCTTAGTAAACTTTGTCTCTCGTATCAAGAAAATACATTAGATCCTTACACGGTACATCCATCGTGTTACGCTGATAATCTTTTCCGAAATGCGAATGAAGATATTATTTTCAGATTATAAATATATTACAGTCAAAACAAAACATTTGTTAAGTACTGTACTAAACGTTAATTACTCGAATCTATTTACAGTTATACGAGTAAAATTCACTCTAGAAAACTGAATGGAGCGATCGCGAATGGTAAATCCACGAATAAAAGAGAGGTTACTGTATTTACAGCCGGTTCCGATTAAGAAACCACAAGTAAATTTCATTCCAGAAAGCATTGGAAGAAAGGTTTTTTCCAGGGAACATTCTAAATAAAAAATAAAAGTACACATATTTATAAAGTGCATGTACGTGAAATCGTCTATAAAACACTTGGATTAACTGGGATCTAAAAAATTCAAGAGATCAGAATGATCGATTGAAAAACAAACCAAAAATGAATCCGTAACATTATTAAACAATAGATACAGATAAACAAAATAGTAGCGTAACAGGTTCACGAAAAGAAATAGAAGGACACTAGGCTCCTCACTAACGCATAATAAAGACGGTTATCACATGTCTGATACCGAACCAGTACAAGTGTCCATTTCAAGTCCAGCACGAGTTTTTTGATATCTCCAAAATAATCATGTATTTGGAAATTTACATCACTTTTCTTCAGTTCACACAATTGATATGTTTAAAATTTATCATTGTTTTATCGGTCTTCCAACATTTCTATTTCTTCAAGACGTTTATTTTAAACATTTATAAAAGATGTTTAAAATTCTATTAAATTCTTTTCATTCCACCTACATCTTCTTTCAGTTCATCTGCTTTACTTTGTTTTTTTTTAATACAAAATATTATAGAGACAGAAGAACAGTTGCTAACATTTACAGAAACCAAACTGCAATATTAATAAATTAGCATTTAATGAAGTTAAAGAACAATTTAGATACGGAGTAAGGAATGAAAGGTAAAAAAATAAAGATGCTACGATTTGCTGAACAAGAACAAAACGAAAGTAATGAAATGTAGTAATAATTAATATAGATGGACCACTGAATATAAAAATAGGAAGAGAAAAGTTTACTGAGGTAGAAGAATTTTGTTATTTGGGAAGTAGGATTACTAAAGATGGACGAAGCAGGAGCGATATAAAATACCGAATAG
>JAAAKQ030237096.1:2756-20692 GCA_010016005.3 Zanna intricata | reverse complement strand
CTTCAACTTCAAGGTAGTAACTTACCTTCAACTTCAAGGTAGTAAACTATACCAAATATATAGTTATAATAAATATTAACTGCATTGTTTTTGAAGATAGTCATTTAAGTTATGCTATCAAATCACTCTTCAAAGTTTAGAAAAACTGTAAATATAAACTGCGCAGAAATCTACCTAGGAATGTCTGAAGCACTATTGGTTCAGCTAATAGTAATAGCACATACAATTACCTTATGACAGTATAAAATGACAGAATGGTGTTGGTAGCTAAAATAATCCTGTTGCATTAAGTGTGTCAAAAAGGCAGGTTTCCGGTTTTAGTGAAGAAAGAAAGGATGTTGCACTGCTATTATGATTTTTTAAAATAATATTGCTTTAGTTATTTTTTTTTTTATTTCATGTTAGGTTGGTATCATGTGTTCAAAACAATTAAAACTTTAAAACTGATTTTTTTTGGACACCAACTTTTCTTTCATACTAGATTACACTTTGGATTACTGTAAAACTTGGGGCTAAAATGAAATAATTACCTTCTTTTTTTTATGTTTTCAGGTATGAGGAATACAAAAATAGCATTCACTTAAACTGAAGTTTCTTTATAGATAGGCCTACATATAAAATTTTGTGGCTCAAAAATCTCCAAATCTACTAGATCATTTCATTAAAATTTAGGTAGCTGTGGATCCTCTCCATTATCTGTCACCACTGAATGGATTATTATGTGCCATAGCCTAGCCTATGCATCAACTAATTGTTTTTAAATATATTTAAAAATACAATAATAAATTAAATGTATTTAATTAATAATTATTTTTAAATGTATTGTAACATTATTTTTAAAATTATAAAACACAATACGGACAAAAAATGAAAAATAATTAGCTGAATATTTAAAAAAAAAAAAAGGAATAAATAATATTTTAGAAATTATACAATAAAAATATTTTTGGAGAAGACGGTCAATTCTGGACTTAAGTATAGGAAAGGCACTATATTTTCAAAACAAAGTACAGGAAGGTGAAAGTTTCTCTGTTAGAAATGGTTAGTTGGACATGTTGAACAAAAATACAATTTAGTCAGTAACTTATTAGCAGCAAAAGACACTATATATAATGAAAGTGCTGATTCATTTGTGATCAAATTTTTTAAATTGGTATGAAGAAAGGTACTTTCTAGACCAAATTTATAATTTTTTTCTTCATTTTTTTTGGTGGGAGGGGGGGTAGGGGCGAAAAATGCTTTCGTATTATCACCTCTTTTTTTTTTCCTTTTTTCTGCTTAGCCTCTGTAACTACCATAAGGTATTTATTATTACTTCAGAGGAAGAATAACGATGACGTGTAAATATAGGGAGGCTGTTCAAAAAGTAATGATAAAAAAGCTCTACAAAAAAAATATTTATTTAATCTTCCAAATTTATATGCTCTTTTTCGAAGTAACCTCCCTCAGCTCTAATACATTTTTGCCATCGTTCCTGCTACTTTTTGAACACAAACGCCAGGCCATCTTTCCCAAGCTCCTTGCAGCATGCCTCCACAGCTTTGATGACCTCGTGATTGTTCTTGAATTTCCGTCTCCTGAGCAGAAACTTGAGTTCAGGGAACAGCCAGAAGTCGCAAGGAGCCAAATCATTCTTTGCTTTACCACCAAACCTTTACAACAGGTCTTGACACACGGAAACACGATGATGCATTTGTTCTTGTTTAACCCATCTGCTTGATACGCTTCGCACGGCCAAATCATCATGCATAATTGAAAATGCGCTGCCAATTCATCTCTTCTTGCTGATGGTTCACTCGCAGCAGAATCTAACACTTCCATCAACGAACACCTTCCAGGGGGCCTGATCGGGGAGTGACCGAGCACCCTTTTTGGTTGGAAGGGGTCCATCTAACTTTTAATTGACAAAACTAGCTCTAGATCCCACAGTTGTGATGGGACCTGAAAAATTCTTGCACCATTGAATTCAGCGCTGAAAATCCTATGAAATCGACTACGAAGTCGGCCAAAATAAGGGGAGGCAATTTTTGGGGGGGTCGGAAAAAGTATTAACCCAAATCCGGGATGGAATTTTGGAGGGCAGAATAGTGGGCGGGGGGCGTAGGATCGATGGAGATCCAAGGGGGAGGTCAGGGAATCAAGGGTTAGGGAGATACACTAAGTTAAAGGTAATAATGCCACACAACACTTAGAAAAAAAAAACTTTGCAATGCAACAACTGCTAAAATAATTTTAAGTCACAGTAAACAGTGATGTATCACACAAGTTTATAACGGTAGTATGTCTTGGAGAAAAAATTGTTTTCTAACCTCCAATACATGTATTATAAAAGATGTTATATCAGTCTTATACACAATCCAAGTCACATCAAAACTGAAACTAAGTTCTCCAAAGTCAATTACTTATTCTGAATCGCTCAGATCCGAGAATAAAACTCATAAAAACCGTCCTATTGTGTTAAACACAACGCGTTCCTGATGGAATTGAATTCCACCAGGAAAATCTTAATATTTTGTATGTCCGTTTTAATCGTAAAACTTCACAAGGATGTCCACAATAATACCACCAACTAAGACCGTATAATAATTCATATGTGTCTTTTCGGTTCTTCTCAAGTTTCACTAAAAATTTCATGTTACAACGTTGCTCCAACTTTTTATGCATGCTGGACATGGTAGGCGAATATTTAACACACGTTACGTGAAGCACCATATATGTTCACTCACTACACCTGTCAACTTGAAACTAACTGTATTGTTGACTAAAAGAATAGGTTTACAATGGTATTCAGTGCTGCCACCTTTCGCAACATATTTTCGCTCAGGGTCCCTATATCATTACTTTTTGAACAGCCCTCATAAATGAAGTGTATTCTTGTACAGTCTCAGGTTGACCGTTCCTGAAGTGTGTGTTAATTGCAACCCAACCACCAAAGAACACCGGTCTCCACAATCTAATATTGAAATACATATAAAAGTAGCTGCCTTTACTAGCATTTGAAACTTAGAACTCTTGACTTCAAAATCAGCTGATTTGCGATGTTAAGTTAACAATCAGAGCCAAGTCGATGCACGCGTTATCATCCACCCAGAGTCAAAATAATTACAAAAAGCTCCTTCTTGGTTATTAAAATATTAACAAAATAAAGTTAAAACCAAAATAATAAAAGAAGTGTAACCATTAGGATAATATAGGTAACATGAATAATAAAATAAAAATTTATCATTGGTTAAATCTTATGAAGCAAACTGATTCTTCTTAAAAGTAACAATATCCAGTCCAGTACATTCATGTCATTTTCTAGGATGTTAAAAATGTCTGTCGTTAATTTGAATTAGCAACGTAAGGCTGCATTTATGTGCGATTGCAACATATGCAGTGCACAAGACATGTTATTTGCATAACATATGCAGACTATGCTTGGCGGTGCATAGTCAAGTGATAGTTGCATCAAACACACAGTGGTGCATTTTCTGCTGATATCAAATATCTACAAATAGCTCTGGTATATCCTAATCGCAATCGGTACCAGAACCACATCCGTTAAGGGAGTTTTTCTGCATGAAGAGTCCCATGGTTACACAGTATCTTTGATGTGTCGGAGTTTAATATTTACTTTGTAACCTTCATGAGATGGGTGTGAAGTTCAACAAATTGTTCCATCTCAACCAAATTAAGTACTGTGTAGGGATGACTTTTATATCATGTACATGAGGTGCTTAAAGTTATAAAAGATTCAAACAAACTTAAAGAAAATGATAATTTCAGTATGCCCAGAAATTTTCAGAGAAAATAATTTCAAGAATGAAGAAGAAAGATAACATTGGTAACTTTAAAAAATTTTCTTTTGTTTTTCTGGGGGAAAACACTTTACGTTATCACTGCCCAATAACTTTTAAACACGTTTCAATATTGGGTACACTTTTCATAAATGACACAAAACAATGCCAATATTAAAGAAATGATTAGCCAGATCTACAGATAAACAATACACACAAATTCTGAGAATAGTTTTTAAATGAAAGTGAACATATGAAATATGTATGTTACATATGAAACATTTTTTTTTTGTCTTTAGTCATTTGACTGGTTTGATGTAGCTCTCCAAGAGTCCCTATCTAGTGCCAGTCGTTTCATTTTGGTATACCTCCTACATCCTACATCTCTAACAATTTGTTTTGTATACTCCAAACATTGCCTGCCTGCACAATTTTTCCCATCTACCTGACCCTCCAATATTAAACAACAAAGCAACTATTCCAGGATGCCTTAATATATGACTTTAGTCTTTGCTCTATTTGTTGCAACATCTCTTCATTTGTCACTTTATCCACCCATCCGATTTTTAACATTCTCCTGTAGCACCACATTTCAAAAGCTTGTAATCTTTTCTCCTCGGGTATTCAGATTGTCCAAGTTTCACTTCCACATATATTATATTTCTGACTGAAAGTTTATTTCACCTTTGTTATTCAGCATTTTATAACGCTTCTGCTTCATCCATCTTTAGTAATTCTACTTCCCAAATAACAAAATTCTTCTACCTCTATAATCTTTCCTTTCTTATTTTTATATTCAGTGGTCCATTTATGTTATTTCTACTAAATTTCATTACTTTCATTTTGTTTATTTTCATTCGGTAGTTCTTGCGTAGGACTTCATCCATGCCATTCAATGTTTCTTGTAAATCTTTTTTACTCTCTGCTACAATTACAATAAAAGTCAGCAAATCGTAGCATCTTTATCTTTTCACCTTGCATTGTTACACCAAATCTAAATTGTTCTTTAACTTCATTAACTGCTAGTTCTATGTAAAGATTAAAAAGTAATTCTAAGTAAGTTAAAAAGTATAGTTCTAAGTAAGATACGTGATTAAATTTTGTATGAAACTCAGCAACTCTGCAGTAGAAACTTTTCCAATGGTTCAACAGACTTTCAGGGATGAGTGTTTATAAGGCAAATCTACAGATGCCACACAGAGTTTTTGGAAGGTGATGAAAAGGTCAATAAAGCCCATGCTGGATGCTTGACAACCTCCTCAAACGACAAAAATGTAACTCAGTGTGAAAGAAATTTTGCAAATAATTGTTGAATGAGCATTCGTTTAATGGCTGACATGACAAATATTCTAAAAACTATTGTACATGAGGCAGTGATCAAGGATTTTCGCAAGAGAAAAGTGTGCGTGAAGCTTGTCCCAAGAAGTCTCAATTACCAAAAATCTCATTGAGTGGAAATTTGTCAAGACGTTTTGGAAATGTGTGAAAATGATTCTCACTTTTTGGGGAATGTTATCATGGATGATGGAAATGGATATTACAGTACAACCTCAAAATGAAGAGGCAAAGTGCCAAGTGGTACACCTTGGCGTCCCCTAACCCCAAAAAGGCTCAAATGAGCAAATCAAAGATCAAGACCATGCTCATGGTGTTTTCTAACATCGGGGGATCGCCCACCGAGAGTCCACCTCCCATTATAACCAATAACTCTAAATTTTATGTAGAAATCCTTTTTACTTTCATACTTGTAGACTTTGTGACATTACTTTCCAGACAGACCTTGTATAAGTATGCACAACGGCCAGCAACATTAAAACGGCAGCGACATTATAATGGTTAGCCAGCTGGTCTAGTGGTTAACATGCCAGTGGAGGTTACTTTTATATGGTTTAAATAGTAGATCATGGACATCTGTGTTGTTTGGTGGTTGGATTTCAATTAACCACACTTCTCAGGGATAGTAAACCTGAGATTACACTACATTCACATTATACATAACATCCTCTTACTGTAGTAAGGTATTACTACAGTAGTTTCGAAGGCTAAACAGAAAAAAGAGAGCGTGATTAACATGCCGAGTTACCTGGCTTCAGTTCACAACCTTCCACTAGCAAATATTGACGATTTGTTTTATTAGAAACCTTTTTTATATTAAAATGTATAAATAAAAATATAATGTAAAATGTCCCAATCATCTTTCTACAATTTTCTAGAATAAAATGTGTTGAATAATATAATTTCTGTTTTATTACTTCCTTTCTGGAGATTATAACTTCAATTACTTTGTTACCTGTGTTTAGTCAATAGAGAAATATTTAATAGATCCATTTGAAATTTCCTATAAAACATAAGCTGGTTGCTTGACCAGTTTAAAAAAAGAAATTAAACTTACCCACTTGTTTCCTACATGTCTCAGGACCTTATAATTATTTTCTTTAAATTTTTTATTTAAGCAGTTTACCTGTAGCGGCCATTTTTGTTACCATGCACACACCAATTTAAAAAAAAAAAATCGTAACTAAATAACTACTAATCCTGGAAAGATGAAATGAAAAGCCATCTATTCATAATATTTTCTCAAGGTAAAAGATTGGTTCAGTGGTTTATTTACCAATCTCTCTTTTTTCTATGAGAAAATTACCAATAAAAGTTGGACATGAAAAACTAACTATAAATTTCATTTTTGGGAAATTTCTTGAAAAAATTACTTTTGGTAATTTTTTTCAAGATGCAGAGATGGCAAATACAGTTTAAATTATTTTTTAAAATGTAGGTATATGTTAGCAGTTTTACCATAAATAATATTAATAGTGGTATATTTACCCCTAAAATTTTATGAATTTTTGAAAACTAATTTTTTTTTTTAATTCAAAGTTTGGCTTCAAATAAATGATGGGACTGATAATAAATCTCAAATTTGCACAACTTGTAATGTTTTTGTATGTTTATATCAGATAAAAAAGTTTCTTGTGTATTGTACTAAAAAAAGGTTATAACCTCTTAAAAATCATGAAAAACCAATTAAAAGTGATACCATTTTGACTTGCTAAATAAGTACTTCAAGGGAGTTTATTGTCTTCTTGGGACTTTAATATTTTTATACTTGTTACTATGGTTGAAATAGACTTGTTTGAACCATTCAACTGCAGTGTTCATGTTATAACATGCTCATTTATGCTTGTTGCATCATTTAGCTTTGCAGTTTCAGACTGGTCAGTCTGACATTAGTTGGTCCTGTTCACATTTTTACAGAGAATCTAAAATTTCTTCCTCTGAAATATGAATATAGCGCATGAAATATTGATACAGTACAGAAAGTGAAATAAAGGGTTCATTCTACAAGATTGAAATAAAGGCATTTCAATACCTACAATAATTTTAGTTTAAGCAAAAATTCTGTGTTTTTTTTTTGCATTCGCAAATTTTTTAAAGTTATTAAAGAAAA
This sequence comes from Zanna intricata, assembly GCA_010016005.3. Classification (NCBI taxonomy): domain Eukaryota; kingdom Metazoa; phylum Arthropoda; class Insecta; order Hemiptera; family Fulgoridae; genus Zanna; species Zanna intricata. The sequence goes on along the minus strand of JAAAKQ030237096.1, from coordinate 13,468 downwards.
AATGTTTCAATAAACAGAAAAGTAATTGTTAAAGCAAAAAGAAAATTTAAATATATTTTAAATTAAATAAAAATTATGTACATTCTTTCTTTATCAGATTAAAATATGCTACATTAACTTATGAACAGACATGAAAGAGAAAAACAAAACTGGTAACTCTAATTCCAAGTTATTAAAATTTGGCACAGATTTATCTCAACATATTTTTAACAGCAGAACATTTGTTTAAAGTTCAACAAAAATTTAAGCATAAAATGTTACATAGTTATACCTCTCTACAAGAAAGTTGGGCTAAGAATTCAATTAAATTTCTTGTTGGTCGTCCGGACATACCACTCTTGACGTAAACAGAAGAGTCTCCTTTTGTTACAGAAACATTACAACAGTCAATATGTATCCAATCAACACCCTCAGGAACAAACATTTTAAGAAACGCAGCAGATTTACAAGCTCCACCTCCTACACCTTTAGTAATTTTGTTGGAAAAGTCACCAGTTTTAGCTTTTGTATAACCTTCAAAATAAGACCACAAAGGAAATCTCCAGATTCTATCTCCTGTATGAATACTAGCAATACGCATCATTTCATAGAGACTGTCATTGTTACTAAAAACTCCACTGGCTGTTTCACCCATTGCTCCAACCATATCTGGTGCTATTGTTCCAATGTTCAAAATGAATTTAGGATTATATTCCCGAGCAAAGCCCAATGTATCAGCATGCAATATAAGGCCCTCAGATGCAGTGTTTTCAACCAATATTGTTTTTCCATTATATGATCTAATTATATCTCCTGGTTTATAAGCAGATGCACCTGGTAAGTTTGCACAAAGAGGCAGTAGACCTAATACATTGATTGGGAGCTTTAATGCAGCAATAGCACGAAATGTTGCAACAACAGCTGCAGCTCCTAACATATCTCCTCGACCATGCAGTATATTTTTATTATTTTTCAAGCAGATTCCACCGCTGTTGAAAGTAGTTCCTTTACCTATTACTACCACTGGACTGACACATGGGTCACAACCTTCATAAAGAATTTCAAGAAATACTGGTGGTTCACATGATCCTCTAGCTACAGCCAAAAATCCATTTAGGTTTCTTAACCTAGCCCAGTTTTTCATTCTTACATTTACACTGATACCGTACTTAGCAAGCATTTCTATAGCAGTCTGAGCAAATATACATGGTGTTAGGTTATTTCCAGGAGTTTCTTGCAAAAGACGTGTAAGATTTTGTGCAGCAGCTTTATGAAGTCCAATTTTCCAACCAGTAAAATCACAGGAATCAAATAATTCTACTTTTTTAATATATTTTCTATAGCGTACATCTCTGAGTTCTTGATAAAGCCATGATGCCAAACAGGCTCCTTCAGCAGCAGATTCGGCATGATCAAAACTTTCCACAAATATTTTTGGAACTGCAAGATCTTCTAAAGCTCTAACACCTACAGCCGCAGCGATCCTAATGGCTTCTTTTTTTTCATCTAACTGTTCAACTGGATTATAACCATAAGATTCATCACCTAATCCAACTATTGCTACAGCAATGAATTTTTTATGCAGTCCATAAAACACTTTTACTTTTCCTAATCTTGGTACTGGCTTCGCAATCCTTAGAAGTTGTGTAATCCTTCCACCATACAGAGTATCAAATCTTTCTGCAGATGCTGTCAATCTGAAGTATGAGTCGGTCATATCGTAATCAAATGTATGAACTCCTAAAACTAATCCAGCTTTTTCTCCACAATTCAATACTTCTTTAAATGAATTTTCAACTTTACCTGTGCTTAAATGTTTACTCTCACGGAAACCGACCTGGAACTTGAGTACCTTTTGTAAAGATCGAATCTGCTGAAAGATTCGAAGCTTTTGTAGACCCAACATGGCGCAATGAATAAATGTGACTGTTAAAATTAATCAAAGAATTTATGTAGAAAAATCCAAATTTACTTTAAAATACACACTAAAAATTTTGATGAATATGAATTTATTCACTGAACAACCATGGAGGTCTTACACTCATCTCAAATATTTATAATTGAGGATAGCGAACAGTTGCTAAGTGACAATATTTTTTAACAATTGATATGCAATTTTATCATTAATAAACAACAATGTCAACAAGATCTGTTCATAGAAATTTCTTTAGAATATGCCGAGATGAAAAATTAAAATTTTTAATTCTACAAATAAATGATGATTTGATATGAATGTTATCACTAAAATAAAATTAGTGAGAAATAAAATATGAAACGTTACTAAGAGTGTATTTTTGAATAATATTATTACTCTCATTTTCCCAAAACTATCTTTCAATGTACTAAAGTACATTCAATAGTTTTAAGTATTATAACATCAGTCTAATAAAAGATGTTTGATAAATGATAAATATGCATTATAATATACAACTACAAAAAATGAAGCAAATCCACAAACAAAGATTAAAGGAAATATAGATAATTGCATTCTTCTCAGAAAGAACAGTCCGTGTCAACTCAGTGTAAAAGGTTTCTCACAAGATTGATCTATTACTTAAAGGAAGACTTATAATTTATCATGTATGAAACATCTATCGTGTAGAATGTCTGTGTTTTAATTCAGTGTGGAAAGTTTCTCACAAGACTGATGATCTGCTACTTAAAGAAAGACTTATAATTTATCATGTAGAAAATCCGCAATATGTTAAATTCACTCTAAGAAGTAGGATTTTAATGTAACAGCATAAAACTTATATAATTTCTAACAAAAACTTATATAAATTAATAAAAAAAACTTATATAATTTCTTACGTCTGGTACAGTAAGATATACATACCTATATGGGTTTAATTTATCAAGAGGTGGAGGTTTGTCACAAAGCTTGTATGTTTCTAGCATGGCGGTAGGCATAGTATCTCTGGAAACCACCTTTTGGTCAAATATTACTGAACTTTTAAATGCTTTTCTCATATGAATGTCTTGCAATGACACTAAAAGGGAAAAAAGAAACATTATTAACATACAACACTGAAAAAAAGGTTACTACTGCAAAAAAGAAAAAGCACCGACACAACATTCACTTAGCCTTCATCAAACCATTCATTTTTTGCTTCAGTTTTTGGATTTCTCATCTTTTAAATCAGAAAAAAATACAAAGAATTACATATTGCTTCTCCAATATATGTTGTTATAAATTGATATTTTTTATAAGTGAAAAAGATTGCATAATGAAAGTACCAAAATATACCACACCAAATTTGCACCTGTGTAGAAACCAAAATAATAAAAGAGATCTGAAACAGGAAGCCATTCTTTTAATAGTTGTTTAATATTGCAAACTGATGAATACTATAAAAAAAATCAACCTTCATTCTGTCTTAGTATCTGACATTCTGTCATGTGATATTACATTCTAAATTTGCATTTAAGCCTCTAAAAAATTTTCTTTTCTTTTACATAAACTTTTTAACTTCTAAATACTTTTAGTCTGTTTTGAATTGACTTTACTGTACAAAGTAAGGCAGCCAAAACATTTTTCCCTTAATCTTTTACATTCCCAATCAAATAATTTCATTTTTCTGGGCTTTTTAACTTCCCCTCTAGTTACATTTTTCTTACTACCTGCATCCTGCACCATATTTAAAATTCTTAATTATATTTAAACATCCATCAACAATGAAAAACCACAAAATTGTAATTTAAGAGCAATTTTACACCTATCCTCATCCTTTTTACTTCCTTGTACAAAGTACACTACAATATGTAAATACATAGTACTATGTAATCTATAACATATAAATTTACAAGGGGTGATTTGAAATATCTTTTTTTAATAACTTGGATTCTATGAAACAAAAGAATTATTTTACAAGTCTTTTCATGAAGGTTAGAGTTGTAGACTATTCATTCTTTCCTTCTACAGGAGTAGAGGGAGATGGACTGCTATGAATCCTTTCTTGGGCTTTATCTGGTAGTTACATCACAACCAACTAAATAGCATTGTTTCCAACTGTTCTGTGATCTAGCTGTACTGATGTATAGCTCATGTTTATGACCAGCTACAAAAAAAAAAATTCTACTCTGTACTAAATTTTATTAATGGAATTTGTTTGTACAGCTCAATTTGTTAAAATTATATTAATATGTGTGAGGACTGCTGTTCACAAAACTTCTAATGGTGTCTTCATTTTTTTTTATAAATAACTTTTAAAATTATTTATTATATTATAACTGAGTTAATGTTTAATAATAGTAATACTAAACAAACAATAGCAGAACAGTACTAATGTTATGCCATGTTATGAATAATAAACTGAATTTCATCATATCAATGGATTTTTTTGCAAAAAATGCTTTCACGTTGTCATCAACTGGGTCAAAAATTACCAAAGAGGACCTTTCTCAAATATTAAAATATTAATAAAGTAAGATTAAAACAAAGATAGAAATAAGATTAAAACTAAAATAATAAAAGAAATGTAACCACTAGGATAAAATATGTAACACGAATAAAAAAATAAAATTTTTGTTGATTAATATTAAATCTTATAAAATATATAGTTTCTTCTTAGAAGTATCAATACCCAGTCTAGCATATTCTTATCGTTTTCTAGGATGTGCTAGATATCCCTCAGTAATTTAAATTTGCAATAACATTTAGGCTGCATAACATATGCTGTCCACAAGGATGTGGCACACAGTCAAGCAGCAGTCACATCATACACATAGTGGTGCATTTTCTGCAGACATCAGGTATTCATGAGTAGCTCTGGTATATCCTAATTGCAATTGGAACACGAAAACTTCCTCTCGGTGAATTTTTCTGCATTAAGACTCCCTGGTAATCCATATCATTGATATATCAGAGTTTATTATTCACTGTAACAGTTCAGTCACCTTGTCACCTTGAAGAAGGTTGCAAGTCCTTCCATGTAGCTTAATGATATAACAATAATAATAAAGAAACAACTGTATTGATTTAGAAGAGCATATAATTATATTAGATAATGTTAATATATCTAAAAATGATGAGATTAACATTCAAATAAATGGGAGTTGTATTGAGAAATAAGTTTCCCAAAAATCCCGCACCATAGAATTTATAAATTTTGTTCAGTTTTCTAGTTGTAGGAACAAAAAATATTGATCACTGAAGAGCGAGTAGATTATCTTACTTTGTGAAAGAGAAGGATTCTCTCATAGACAAGCTGCAGATGAATTTAATGAGAGTCATCCTCAACAAGAGCCAGTGTCGCACACAGTGGTTGGCAGACTGCTAACAAACCTTCAAGGCTACAGGTAGTGTTACTGATGCTAAAATATCTGGGGTAGTAGAAGGGGTTTTCACGAAGTTATCTTTAAGTTCACAAACATCAATTCACCGAACAAGCTTGGAAGTAGACATTTCTCAGTCAGCAATTCGGAGCATCTCACAAAAAAACAAGTATCATTCATACAAGTTACAAGTGCTACTGCGCATGTCAGAAGACGATCCTGATCACCATATGGAAATGTGTAATTGATTTCTGACTCATCAGAAGAGGACCCAGAATTTTTGTCTAAAGTTATGTTCTCTGACGAAGCCAACTTATATGTAAACAGTGAGGTGAACCGACATAACTATGGTATCAATCTAACAGTAACCCTCACTGGTTTATAAGCAGTAAGGAACAAGAAGCCGATCATGTCATAGTTTGGTGCGGTTTGTGGAAAGACCAGATCATCAGTCCCTACTTCTTTGATGGAACAGTTAAAAGCAAAACTTACCCTGCAATGTTAGAAAATGAGTTACTGTCAGATACAGATTTGCTGGGTTCTAGAAAATCAGAATAGTTCATGCAGGATGGTGCACTCCTGCACTACGGTACACAACTTCGTCATCGGCTAGATGAACAGTTCACCCGGTAGATCAATCAGAGGGGATGAGCAGAATGGGCTCCACGATCCCCAGATTATATCCAACGGATAGTGTCATGCAGGGTTATGTAAAATTCCAAATTTACATAGTCAAGATCAGGGACAACAACCATCTGTGAGAGCATTATCACAACTGTGTACCAATCTGTAATGCCTGACTTGGTGATCAACTTTCCGCGGAAAAAAAAGGAGACTGTTTTCAATTATGTTTCTAACTTATATCAAAACCATATTGAACAGATATTGTAAATATATCCCTATGATGCGGGACTTTTGGGACACTTGTACATGCACCACAAAGTAATGTAAATGTATAGAGCAAAACGTATGACTGAAATTATAAAACTTTTTAAACAGACCTAGTCAGGTTTATTTCACCCTTTATTTTTTAATAACACTAACTCAACCTGCAGTTAGTACTGCGTGTATCTTTTTTTTTTATGGTCTACATAAAATTCATTTTATTACTGCTGTAACAATGTTATACTATCCATTGGACTATTATAATTTGATATCAGTTATTGTTAAAAAAAAAAAAATGATCAATCATATGTAACCAGTTATGCATTATCATTTTTGTTTATTGACGTTATTGTTCTATCATTGAATTGAACAATTGTTCTATTATTGTAGAATAATTTTTCTATTATTTATTGTTGAAGTTATTGTTTTATCATTTGAAGTTACAATTTGAAGGAAAATACTAAAAACATCACTCAATGCAAGTATCCACATTACAAAGTTTGAAATCATGGATCATGAATTGTTCTCAAAGTCACAACTGTTACTTTGTATATATGTAAATTAAAACATGGATTGAAATCCCAGGAACAGGCACTTGACCTTAAAATAAATATAATTTGTGTTACTAATAGCAACAAGATCAAGCACAGGATGAGACTTAGTAGCGCGATTGATATTAATATCTGGGAGGACAGTTAAATTATGACTTGGACAATGTTAGGAGCTGCTTAGATTTAAATTTACATTTTTAAGTATATCAGAATTAAAGATGTAATAAGTAAATTTTATCTTCTCATAAAGCAAAATTTCTAAAGCGCAAATAACAGACTTTAAAATGATCTATAAACATCAATCGTAACAAGAGCCCAACACTGACAATTAAAAATAACAATTCAGGGCAGGGAGTCCTGAACTGTTGAACATAAGAGGGTTCTTCACTATTAAAGTGAGAAAAATAAAAAAGAAGGCGAAAAAATAAAATGTAAACAGTAAGCTTTAGCAGCCTTTGAACGACCTGTCCCATTCTTATAGATACTAAAAAATTATAAACTTCACATTTTATGAAACGTTGACTTTAAAGTCAATTTAAGACATGACATTAAGTACATATATTGTCTCTCTAAGATTAAATATTTATATTCCCGCTTCAAGATAAGGAATAGACTGCTTTTAAGGAGAATTTATAATTGTTAGGAAACTCAGCAAAAAGAGAAACAGAGATTGGGAATAAATAACCGGTCACTGGTGTATTACTCTAATCTTTGGCAGAATCTGATGAAGGACAGGACTATTCCTCTGACTGTCAGCAGAACCTGATAATCTTGGTAATGGAGAAAACAGACGAGACCGTTGATGTAAATGATGGACTAATCAAGCAAAGTTATATAACCTTCCACTACGATCACATTCCACTCCATCTACCACTCCCTTTTATTCGTAAACTATTAAAGGTGTTTAGGGAAATATCAGAGAAAAACAAACATGTGAATGTAGTAAGCAATCATAAACTAGAACAAAATATTTATTGAAAGATATTTCTTACAAATATGAATAAAAAAAGTAAATAAATATAGATACTGCACACACGTAAGAGATTATTACTGGAAATCAGAATATACTGGAGAAGTGGAAAAAAAGAACTGTGGGAAAAGGTACTGATTCAAGCACATATGAAGATTGACTGAGATAAATATGTAAAAATAAAACAACTATTTTTTATTATTTGTATTTAGAACTAGTTTAATAAATATTTAGGTTAGGATCTAATATAATTTTTAATATCATATTATTAAAAAAGAAAACCTAATATTTGATGACAAAAATATATAATGTTTATAACATTATTCTTTAATACAGTGTTTCACTTTCAGTAATGAATCATAAAACATCTATCACACCTATCTTATTCCAATTTTGTCAATAATCCTCTCTCTGTATTTTGTCAATATTATTCCACAATATTATCATTCCAGAAACGGTTTTATAAATGTGTATTAAAAAACTTACTGTAATCATAACAGCTAATTCGCCACAACAGTTGACTATAACAGTTATTCCAGCCATTCGAAACAATATTTCATGCTTTTTTTGTAATTCTACAAAAGAAACTTCAGTAAAACTTACTCATTTTCAGCAGCAAGAAAATAAATTTGATAATGCACAGTCTTTTAAAATCTTAAAAGATATAATAAGTTTGTTGCTTAAAATCCTTCGTGAAATAGAAATAGGCAGTACTTTCCCTCAGTGACTGCAATCACAATGGAAGAATTAGTAAGTTGGCATTATAAACAACTTAAAACAAAGAGGCAATTTTAGCATTTAAAAATTAGCCTAAAATCAATAAAACAACATATATTGGTATTTGTACATGTCAAGAAGACTTTTAATATTCATAAACAGGATAAAAAATTTAAAATTTTATAGAAAATCAAATTCAGAATTTTAAGGCAAGTATGCATACATAATGTAATATGAAAGTCTAACAACACAAACTTAAATAAACATTAGAAATGTATTCCTTATGGCAAGATTTCATTAATGCATCTAATTTTTTCAGGTATGTGGGATACACTAAAAATTAGATGAAACAAAAAATAAATATGTAATTTATTTCATTTATGTATCAGACTTCTTTCTTTTTTTTTTTACTAGACAATAATACAACTTTGCTTAAACTTTAAATTGTAATATGTAGCACCAAAACTTACTCTGCGTAAAAAAAATAATGATAACGCAATTAGATCATAGTAATAGTCAAACAGCTAGCCAAATCACAAGTGAGTAGGATAAAATTTGGATAAACCATCAAATACATAAAATGAAAGAGTAATTAAGATCTAATACAAATTTATGATTGCCTTGGTTATAAATTTAAAATTTAATTAATTAATAAATATGAATAATTAATCTTAGTACCTTCTTCAACATTGCTATCAAGTTGAGTTACTTTGATAGCAAGTCTATCAATACGAGCTTGTAAACTGTTAGCTCGTGCTGCCAGCACATGGGCATCTCTTGCTAACTCCCCAAAAAGATCTTCAGCATGTTTACTCAAACTGGACAACTGTCGAACTGCATTAGCTAAAGTCCCATTGGTGGCTGCCTCTAGCTCTGAAGGTAGAGGAAAATCCTCTGGGATAGTACCTCGAGCCACATAAACTGGCTCAACAACTCGTTTTGGCAGTGGCATAATCCACCTTCACGCCACCATCTGTAACAAATCAATAAAAAAATTTCTATTCATTTATTTTCAAAAGATATAGTAAAATATTTCTAATGAGATTACTTTAGACTGTTTATCTAAAGTTGAGTGTATTTGTGCTTGGCAAGTTTCTGTCTAATGAAAATAAATAACACAGTTACAGTTAATCTTTTTTACAACCATTAAGTTATATCACTATGAATGAAATCAAGCTGCAAGGCAAGTGTGTTTGGTTGAAAATTTATAAAAAAGATATTATTTGTTAGGATTAAAAAAAAATTTCAGACTTTTCGTTTCATTTAATGGGTAGACCATCTTTTATTAAGAAAAAAATAATGTACTTTATATATATGTAGAATTTATTAGTTACTATTAAAGGAAAAAAATTTTTGTCAGAAAACAGTTTTTTTTTAAAATAAATTTAGTAAAACTCTAAAAAGGGATATTTATATTTTTTTAAATTATAAAATACACTTTTTCTTTCATAAAACAATTGCAAGCTTTGAAAAATATATTTACATATAAATAAAAAAACCATTAGATTTACATTTGTCCAAGATTAAACATAGAATACGTTGTAATACATTACACATAAAATGAATAAATTATTATTTATTTAATGACAATAAAATAAATGCAACTTAGGCAATCAGGCCAGTTTCATTTGATGTGTTGTTTCATTTTACTGTGATTTTTCTTATTTTTAATTGTTCACTTTGGTGTCTGAACCATTCTTGGTATCATATAAGAACTATCATGAGAGAAACAAAAAAGAAATCCAATAGTGTGAGTTTGATAGTGTTGGCAGCAACTCTTCTCATCACTTTTCAAGAGCTTCCTCAGTCTTTTGGGCACTGTGGTGAGGAGGGGGCATTATCAAACTTAAGATTTAAGTTTTTTGAGAGAGAACCAAGAAGGAAGTTTCCTTCTTACTGCAAGTTTAATTTTAAATTTCTACCATGTCATAATGAACTTACAGTTGATAGTATATTGTTCTTACAAATAAATGCAATTAATTTATAATCCCAAAATACCATTATCAACACTTTACTGGCCAACGAGTAGATTTCAATTTTTTCCTGATGGGTGAACCCAGATGTTTTCATTCCTTACTACGATATTAGGATTGCATAAAATGATGAATTCAAGTTTTATCACAAGTTATTATGCAGTTTAATTTTAGGAATTTCTGAAATTTTTATGCTGTGGTCCTTGCAAATGAGATCATTGTGATTTCACAAAGCACCAATTTAAACTTAAACCAACAATTACAATGAAAATTGGCAACACTTTTCTGTTTGTTTAATAAGAATTTGCACAGTTAATACACTTTTTACTATACTGTTTTAACATCTGAAATGAATTTTGACCA
>JAAAKQ030237074.1:0-11168 GCA_010016005.3 Zanna intricata | reverse complement strand
TTGTTTAACCTAGCGATTCAAAATTTTTATTCTTGTAAATATATCTGGATGGTAATCTCCAACACAGGTTGGCCTATAGAGATATCTAATTTTCAGTCTAGTTAATTTTATATGATTTTGTTTGTAGAATGATTTGTATGTAACTTTTGAGTTTTTATATATGTTGTACAATTAGTTTTAAAAGCAGACTATTTTTTGTAATTTGTTTGTGTTTGACTGAAAATAAAAGATATTATTATTATTATTATATCTACATATATACTCCAGCTTTGACCTGACTTTTTTTGACCTGACGAACAAGGGACATAACGATACCTAATTTTTCTTCTTAATTCTTAACTTTTCCCCGTTAAGGTATCTTGAAGGGTGTTTTTAGACGATTAAATATTTATTTTTTTTTTTTTTAAATTTAAGAAAACCGAAAAAACATAAGTGTGTCACTTATTTTTTTTATTTTTTTAACATATCAACTACTTCATCTGGGAGCAAAACGCTATCCAATGAAAAAACATCACTCGTTTGGAATAAGTGTAAACCTAAAAACTTAGAAGAATTTTTGAAATAAAATTTAAAATTGAAACTGATTTTAAATGACTAAAGAATTAGATAAATTCGTTAAATTATTAATACTACTGTTATTATTATTATTATTATTCTTGATAATAACAAAAATAGAGAAGATTTTTTATTGAAATTAATTCATTATCGGAACTATTCAATTTTACTTATTAAATTATCTTTAAAAATAATTAATTAATGGTGTTATTAAAAATGATAAAAATAAAACTATTCTAACGTTTCTCATAACAATTTCCGTGACGTAAGCTGTATGTTACTGTCTGGTAGCCTATTACGAACTCGCTTGATGCAATCAATAAAAATAGAAATTGTATGAATACATTGTCATCGGTCGAGATCAGGTTTTTTCATAATATTACTGGTCAAATCATTTCTTTTTTTTTTTTTTTTGTTTAAATCAACTTATTTCATTTTATGGTTGAAGTTAGTTTTTTAAAAAAGCAAAGAATTATTTGCTTTAGAATTGCTCATATTTAATATCACATACATTTATATTTTACAGCCCTTACAGAAACTCTTAACAGAATCTCACATTTTAATAGAATTATTTTCTTTTAACAATATTGGTTTTTAAATACTGAATGTTACATTTATACAATTCATGGTTTAATAGAGTATTTATCATAGCCCCTACATAAACGACAACATTCTAAGGAAAATATTCTATAATTATGAAGTATTTGGGATACATCTCTGATTGCTTCATACTTACAGATACATTTTTTACGTGCTTAATAACATACATTATTCTCGAAATATTTGTACTTAAAAACGTGATGTTATGACTATAGTAAATCGCATTCCATTGTTAACAGTTATAACATACTTATTGAAATTAATAATATAACCTGACCTTTTAGACCTGACGAACAAGGAACATAACGATACCTAATTTTTCTTCTTAATTCTTAACTTTTCCCCGTTAAGGTATCTTGAAGGGTGTTTTTAGACGATTAAATATTTTTTTTTTTAAATTTGAGAAAACCGAAAAAACATAAGTGTGTCACTTATTTTTTTAACATATCAACTACTTCATCTGGGAGCAAAACGCTATCTAGTGAAAAAACATCACTCGTTTTTTAAATGTACCCAATAAAATTCAAGCGTTGAATGAATAACCGAAAACCATATTTTGAAACAATTTTCACACTAAAATTTCATTATAAAATAAATCAGTTAATTGGTTTGTTGTTCAACACTCAACGTCACTGTTATATATTTTCATTTAATTACAGTGATTTATGAATTAATGTCAATGACGTCATACCATCCTAACCTATGTTAATATTACATTTTGCTACATAAGATTTTACTTGTATTTTTCAGGTTTATTAATAGCAAATAATATATTACATTCAAGTTTTTCCTCCTTAAATAACACTGGACAACAAAATGTTGTTTTTTGTTTGTTACAAAATTGCTAATAGTTGAATGTCATAGTATTATAGACCGTGATTTCGAATATGAGAGTGGTTTCTTTGTGAGGCAAATTTTTTTGTAATTACCATTTTTTATTGTAATAAAAAAGCATTGTGGCGATAGTATAACATTATATTACATGCAATTTTACATGCCTAAATTTTTTTTTTTTTGAATTTTCTGGTTTAGTTTGCTGTAGATACATCAGTATTGAGATTCCAGCAGTGTTAGCCAGCATTCTTAGATTCGATTTTCCCATGTTCTATATGTTTCATAGTGGATATTTCCTGGTAAATGGGTTCTCCATGAATAGCTCCAAAATTAGTAGAGAAAAACTCCAGGTAAGAATCTAAAAAGTGGATCTTTTACCAAAAAAAGTGTTATCTTTTAAGTGGATCTTCTGACATATTTGATCTATGTGCTTCGTAGTTTTTATGAAGCAAATTATAAGTTTTTTTGTAGTTATTTTTCTTATGATTTCCAATGGAATTCTTTACAAACTTTTTAAAAGAATTTCAGTCCGCAACTTCATAGTCACTCAAATTATCTTCAAATTTCAATATTATTCATTAGTTTTCTTATTTGTGGGTCCAACAAATACATTTTCTTTTATCTTAACATCACTTATATTAGGGATCTTGTATTTAGAAAGTGAAATCTAGTCCAATCATGATTCATTGCTTTAAAAAATTTTTTATTAAACCTTGCTTAATGTGTAGTGGCGGAAGGGAATCTATTTCAGGTCATACTAGAGCTGGACTCATAAAATATTTCTCTCTTGCCGTCAATGTTTTTATTTTTGGCTATTCCATTTTAAAATAGTCATTATTCCTATCTCTGCTGTTCTACTTACTCAAGAAGCAACAAAATTTAGTATATCCAAGTTGGTAAATCAAGTAATAGTGCTATCGCTTTCAGATCTCCACAGATATGTCACAAATGTTTCCAATACTAAATCATATCCAATACAAGTTTTATGTTTTATATTATTTCTTCATGTGAGCTGCTAAATAAATTTATGAAATATTATTTACAATATGAAAAAGAACTGTTTTTAAACTATGTTTAAGGATTTTATAAAAAGATGACATTCATCAGATTGGTATGTATGTTCCCTAAAGCTTCTTGTAAACATTATTACATAATTACAGTACACTAAATCTTTGTACTGGAAGAAGAAATATTCAAATTCTCACTGCCTGTTATGGAATGCATTTATATACTGTAGTAAAAGATTCCATTCTTTCAGTTGTGATGTGAGAATTTATGCTTGATTCTTGGATAAATTTAGATTACAAATGAGATAACTTGTTCCTTACTGATTAAGTATGGTTCAGTATTTGTATTTTTTTTTAAATCTGGGTCTCTCCTTTGTTCATCAAAGGATACTGTTAAGTATCCTGATATTCCCTGATATTTAACAGTATGTCTAGTCTTAGCTGTTATCCTTGATATTTTTATTATAGAAAAATAACAATCGGTGAACTGACTTTTGGTTCTCCCCAAACCAGTGGAACTGAAAAATGTCATGTGGTGGATCCATTCAACCAATCATCTCAACACTGTTACACATGAACTACAGTAAGTATGAAAATCCTAATTTCTGTCCTGATCACCTACTTTATACCAAGAATATAGTTCATATGATTTTTTTATCACTGGAGTTGTATTTCTCTTCTAAGACTTTAATTATAACTCACCACAAATGTAACAGTAGAAACTATCTATGTGAACAATGCATTTTTGTTAAAAAATTTACTGCAATACACCCACAGACACTTATTAAAATACTTTAAATACTTTATACCATATATTAGTGTCATATATATATATACACACTTTGTGGGGAAAATAAAACTACCAGTTTGTAGAAAAATTAGCTGCACCACTAAATGTTACATGCACAATAGCTTGCAATTTGACAGGTGTAGTTGAGATTTTTCTTAGCCAGCATGATATATTACTTATTGTTAACAGTATTACTAACAGCACTGAGTTACCAGAACTAAATTTGTATATACCGTGTAATGTGTGATTAATATCATATACTTGCTGGAAAATAGTTAGCGCAATTACAAAAAAATTGAGCCTGATAGGGAAATTCTGACTTCATTTTCAGAATCAGTACTAAAAATAATAAGATTCAGCAAATATTGACCATACAATTACTGTTCATCTCCAGTAAGAATTGTTTGTTATTGATTTCAAGTCTGTTGATTAACAATAATGAAGTAAATTACCATAAATGTTCCTTTTTCTATTTATTTTAAGTAAAGGTTGGGTCTAATAACTCATACAATAATTATTGATTAAAAAATTACTAATATCAGAATAAGTACATATTATTCTGGTACTGGGTACATATTGAGTAAAGGCGTGGTTCACTGTTTAAAGTTACCTGTGTTCTTATACACAAGGAAGTTTTCCCCTCTGTAAGCCCCTCTTCACTAAAGCAATGAATTCTTAACATACAATTCTTAATAAATGTATGTTTAAAATACCTTTTATCAAATATCATCTTTCTCAACTTAAAATAGTCACGAAGGTAACAAACCTTGTTCCGTAAAGGTACAAAATTTAAATTCAAAGATATGTTTTTCGAAATCGAAAAACAACTCAGAAACGGTTAAAAATAAATTTTATAGGTAATAAGATAATAAGAATGGGCTAAATTTTCTAGACTTGAATGAGATTGTTTTTTTTTTTTTTTTTTTTTGACAGAACGTTAAAAGAAACAATACTTTTTTCGTTTGTACCGGTGGTGACATATCTTAAAAAAAAATAGAAAAAAATTAATATCGTCAAACGATGGGTAAAATAATCCAAAATATTTTTTGAAATCTGATGCACGGTTTTACTTTTATTGAGCTTCAAACTCAAGTGTACATATTTTCTGCACTGATTGTTCAGTAAGGGCGTAGTCTCTTCAACATCAAACAAAAAAATAATTAGACGCTTTCACTTTACAGAATACGACACATTATAATGTAAAAATGTTTAACGAATAAAAAAACTTTCACAAATTTTAAAGGGTTTAAAATCGATGAACAGTTGTAGACTGTATAAATGAATAGTGTAAGATATAAAGATTATATTAGCGTCATAGTTTGATATTTATTTCACTGAATTATCTGATACTTTAATGAAAATATCGATCTCAAATATCTCAACAGGCTGAAGTGTGTTGTCGGGAATATCTACGATGAAAATAAATTATACAAGATAAAAAATGTTCTTAATAATTCTCAACGGAAAAGCTATTAACCTAATAGCTTTTAAATTTAACTTTCCTCTTCTTGTTGTATTACATTTGATACCGTTATTTAACATCATATGAGTCGAATGATAAACAAGCAACAATTCGTATATTTTCTAAAATTATAACAATAATATCCTTTTCAATATTTTACTAATTTTACGTAACCTATTATTAATTAATAAAATACATATATAACATAGGTTAAAATAAAACCTACGAAACGAGAAACCATAAAAAATTTTCAATTTTTTGTTTTCATACACCTTGTTTTTTAAATTATAGATAAATGCCTAGCAACAGTACAAATACAGTTAAATTAATTTTTACTATTTTATTTTTATGCTCAAAGGAGAAAATTTTTTTTTTTAAATTTAATGGTTTCTAACTAACACAGACTAATTATGCCTAGTAATGGCGATTATTCAACAAAAAAATGCTGTAAAGGATGCAAAATTCTTAGTAAGTATTAAGTTTTTCAAAAATTAGTTTATAAAGGAACACGATAATGTTATTCACCAAAATTTACGGTGACTATGCTCTGTTGAAATTATTTCGGAGGAGCGATTTCATCCATGACTTGGATTTTAATCAAAAGACAGCATTGGTCCCGTTAGTACTGGTCAGAATGGGCTAATGTTTTCAAATGAACTTACCATTCTGTGAACTAATCTGTGTCGATGCAGTATTATTATTAATTATACCCAGGTGCAATTCCTATTAATTAAAATTGATGAATCAAGTTCCAGATGGGATGAGTGAAATAAATAATTTGCTGATAGTTCCATAAACTGTTAGTTAAAAATATTTTAAATTTCTAGAAAAAATCACTTGTTCATAGCAAATTAACATGAATAGTAAATCTGCTGTAAATTTGGAAAATGTTTAGTGATGGGGAGCGAGTAACTTAAGACATAATTGTAGATGTAATTTTCAACCAAAAAAAAAAAGAAAAAAGTTTAATACCATTTTAACTAAAAATGGAAAAGTGGTTCTTTCCTGTTTACATTTTTGTAATGACTAGCCCCTAGGAACGCTACAGCCACGAGCGGTCGTTTTTTGAATTATGAAAAATGATAGAGATTTCATTTACCTTTAGACCATGACCATGAATATCTAAACAAAAAAGTCCAGGAACCATAAAGTGCTCAGTACTATGAAAAGAACTTAAAAAGGCTTTATGTTTTGTTTCTGGATTTAATGTGTAATTTAATATAAATCATGAATCTATTTTTGAATGCTTTATGAATGATACCGACGGAATTAAGTTTCCATTTTCTGATTTACGTTGTGGAAATCATTTGAATCTAAGTAACCGTATGTAGTACCTAATGAGACTTGACGTATACTAGTTCAAGGTTTATCGTTGAATAGAATTAGTTTCTGTTAAGCTTGTGAATTAATACTATTGCGAGATATACAGAGAATTTTATACTATACACCAAAACCAGAACTCATCTTAAGATCTCTTACTTTGTTGTATTAATAAATGATGTTCACAAATGACTTAAAACGACAATTTTTATAAGCTGTTATTTCAAAATTGAAAATCTGATGAAAATTGTTTCTTGAATTATGAAAGAAGTGATTCCATCGGAAGAAGTCAAGAGATTGTCACCTTTTCGTAAGTGGCAGTTTAACTGAATAAATAAATCCTTTATCTGATCGGTAAAAACGTTATAAAAATCACGTGAGAGACGGATTTGTACGCTATTCCACGGATAAAAAATTGCTCCAGGATTTGTCGGTATGGAACAAGGAAAACTGTGGTAAATGTTACCATTTGGAACTACATCACCCGAATGAATCCAATCCACGGGTCTCTGAACCCGTTTACGTTCTGTGAGTTGTCCATCTAGAAAATACTAGGAACATCTATTAGCTTCTATTACTAATATCTTCATTATTTATAAATACAATTAACTCTAAACAATATAAATAATTACTTTAATTACAGAACTAAACTTTATAAATGTCAATTGCCAAAAAAATTCCAGGTTTCCGTTTTCCGCCAAAACAGATTCCCTGAGATGGAGAAACAAATCTGGCTTCGCTCCTGTAGTCGGTAACTGACGCTGTTCAAATACTTGTCTCAATTCTGATTTAGTTAACTCGTTAATTTTCGACGTAATCTAATTCTTCAAATCCAGTCTTTAAATCCCGTCCTGTCACGGTCGCCAATTGACGTGGGCTAATGATTCGTATTTAGTACGATATCGACTTCCCCACAATTATTTTAACAATACAATCATGGTCGCCAATTGTAGTGAGAATATGATTCGTATAAATAACCAACACGATATCAAGCCTTCTCATAATAATTTATTTTAACACAATAAAAAAAAGCAAACAACCACTTACAACGCTTAACAAAATCTATATAAAACAATTTATACTTTCGTACAATGTTACCATTTGGAACTACGTCACACGAATGAATCCAATCCGGGTCTCTCAATCCGTTTATATACTGTTAACTATCCTAGAAAATACTAGGACATCTATTTGCTTCTATTACAAATATCTTCATTATTTATAAATACAATTAACTCTAAACAATATAAATAATTACTTTAATTACAGATCTAAAATTTATAAATTTCAATTGCCAAATAAAAATTCATTAAGTAAAAGAATAATTCATACAAACATACAGCTTTACTGTTTCTAGTACAATCCAGTATGTACTCTCTATAAGTTTCTAGCAAGTTCGAAATTTCACCACTAGACAGAATGAATTATTTAAATACTATTAACATACAAAAGAAATAATATTAACAAAATAATATTGTTAAATATAGTAATGAAATATTATTAACAAGATACCATTATTAAATATTACTAACATAACAATTTAACAATGTTTATTATTTTTAATATTTATAAATTTATTTTGTGGACTTCAATATATTTGGGGAGTAATAATAATTTTTATAAAAACCTTGTACTACAACAACTAAATGCATTAAATAATATTAAGGTAAATTAATTAGACATCAAAAATAATAAAATCATTCATAATTCAGAAAACACTATTAAAAATTATTTGAGTTCATATTTATGTTTAAGAATGGGATACAGAAAATTTAGTTTAAAAAAGTCTTTCATTAATATAATGAAAAATTCACTAGAGCAATATTGTTTCTGTAAAAAAATGTGTTTTAATGATTTATCAATTCATTAAAAATGGAAGCATAATAAAGCCACGTTTAAACCAGAGTATTGTAAGATATATAAAAACAGTTCTGACAATCCTTTGTATGTAGTTGAGATTATAAATCTGTCTGTCTCTCATCAGTTCTTGTCATTCATTTAATGAGAATGTGAACAGTCTCATGAAAGAAGTTGCTGCAGATGGTGTAGAAATACAAAAATATGAGGCTATGAGAAGCTTTAATTTTAAAGATGATTTCTATTTATTTAATTTCTAAAAAAATAATGAGCAACTGAAGTGAGCTAAATTGATGTGCATAACTTGATCATTAAAGATTTTTTTTGTTATTTATTTTATCTGCTCAATTTTCTCCTAAATCTTTAGCTAGATACACTGGAGGAGCTATCTTTATACCAAAAAAATCTTTACTTGTTAAATTTATACATCTGAGTTTCAAGTTACCTTTAAATCCTTTAGTTCTGTGTATGCTGAAGCAGAGTGGCAAATCAATATAGCCGTATTGAACAAAATAGTCAAGCTTCATTTAAAAGTTTTAGGAGAACTGAGTGAAATTTTTCTCCCATAAATTTCTTCAATGATAAAAAATAAATGTTTTAATTCCTTAAAGGATAAACATTTTAAGTAAAAAATTAAACTACATTCTTTTAAAAAAATATAATTTTATAGTACCTGAAAGCTACTTAGGCAGCAGTAGCCTGGGAATAGAAGAAAAAGTTATGAATTTTCTTTACTACAGGCTCTTCAGTTATTATTAAGGTACCTGATTTGATGGTAACTGGCCCTTAGTTAAGGTTATTTAACATAGTTAAAACCTTATTTAATAACCTTATCGTGTAAGTCGCCAAAATTAATTAATATTCTGTTCAGTTTTACAGGATACTGTTGCCAATTATTAGAGATTAATGATGTAGTTCAATTGAATGAACTACAATGAATTGAGCTGCAAATATCTGTCTGATATAAATCAATTTTAAAAAAATTATAATTATGTAATTATTATTATAAAAATTATTAAAATATAATTATTAAACAAATTATAATAATGTTACAGAGAGATTCATCTAAAAATTACCAACTTTAGTTTTTTCCGTATCATAGCATTGTTATTATAGTTTATTTAGTAGCATTGTTAGTCAGTTAAGGCCAGTTAGCCAGTTACATTTGGGTAATTACAACTTTATCAGTAAAGTTTACGATGAAGAAACTGTGTATACAGTATCTTTTTTTCATGTTTTGAAATGTCCTCCTCTCTTCAATAATGGAATGGAATTATAGAGAAGTGTACAGGATCCATGATCTATTTTTTGTTTCTATATCCTCCATAATGTGTACAAAATAAATTGCAATTTTCAAGTTCAATTTTCTATCCAAATTTCAATAGCTGAATTTGATATTTTTGTTTCTTATCTACTTTACTTTTTCTACCAGTAGAATTATTAAGAGTTAAATGTAAAGTATGCTTTTAAGTTGTATTACAGCATCATTAAAATCCACAATCATATTACGTAAAATTTCAAACTAATCTAAAATTCAATGCAGTACAGTGGTGGAAATCATATTGAAGAGTTAATCAGAATCAATTTAAAGAGAGAATCAGGTACTAAACTTGAACTTCGTTTGAATTTTAGGGAAAATTGAAAAAAAAAATTTAGGGAAAATTTTAATTTTTTAATTTAATATAAAGGAAAAAGTTGTTGTGGTGTATATCATGATTGTTTTTCTCTAATAGAATCTGATTTTAAAATTTCTATCATATCCGAGCCCTTGGAGATAGCAGTTGTGTCCTCCCTCCCACCCTCCCACCATTATAAAGAATTCTTAATCACTTCTGGTCTCTAGGATACACAACACTGTTATATAGATTCCCCATCACTGATGATGCAATTCAGTATGTCCCTGAAGATAGTTGCTGTAAAATGGTTTGTCATTTTTTTTCATCTTATGTGTAAAATGGTTCAGTTCGGCAAGGATTCAGACTAACACACAATATTGGCAATGTTTAGATAAATATGTGGATGAGATGTATGTGAGTATATGCTTACTGCTAATTTATTTGATTTGATCTATGTTATGTTTTTTTTTATTTTTGAATGATGAATTTTTACACCTGTTTAGTTGCAAGGCATCACTATATGGTCCCTTACTGTTGACTTCTTCCTTTTGTATGCTGTTGCTTGCAAAAATTTGTTTTTGAAACTTTCAATTTTAATTTTTCTAATTTTCTGAAAAAAAATTACATAATTTTCCATAAATCACTGACACCTATTGTATTTCTTGTTAATATTATTCAGAAAAAGATACTTCCTTGATAGTTTTTTCATAGAAATTTAAAAAAAAATTCCTTCCAAACATGAATAGTAATAGGGATCTATTAAGTAGGACAATATTGCATATACAAATTTATTATTTTACCCAGCAGTAAATTATTATGCCTATTACTAGCCAAATGTTAACTGTACAAATACCTTTAAAAATGAATATCTAGACTAACTAATGTAAGATAAAATTTTAACATGATTATTTTATATTTTAATGTGTTCAGCAAAAATTCTCTACGAAGGAGGACACAGACGATTAAAGAATGAAGGAACTACAAAATATATGTTACAAAGGAAAAAATCTTTTCATGGTAAAGTAAAATAATCCTACTCTTCATTAATTTAATAGCCGGCCTCCGTGGTTGAGTGGTAGCGTCTCAGCCTTTCATCCGGAGGTCCCGGGTTCGAATCCTGGTCAGGC